>OY992538.1:49436120-49746094 GCA_963921195.1 Pegoplata infirma | reverse complement strand
ACAGTGTGGTGTATTGAAGGTTTGAATAAAAAATTGAACTAATTTTCTTTGCTAAATTTAAAATTGAGTTGACCAAATTTTTACAAGCTTTTTTGGTAATATTAGCAAAAATAAATTGTAAATGGCGCTATCTCGGAACTAAGCCAGATGGAGAAAAATGGAGGCCCTAATGTCTCCTAACTTTGGATCCAAAAAAATTTAGCATTCCGAAAATTTAAAAATGCTCATATCTCGGTAAATATTGCCGACACAGCAAAAAGTCCAAAAGCATTTTTGTAGCTCTCAACTAGTGTTTGGGAATTCCCGGACTTTTCAATTTCCCGGGAATTAAAAATTAAATTAAAATAAACTTTTTTTATATAAAATGGATTATTTTATAAAATTCCCGGAGTTCCTGGGAAAAATTAAAAAAATTCCCGGGAATTCCCGGACCCCAAACACTACTCTCAACACGTAGAATAAGAATAATATTTTTGAAGTTATCGATTTTTTAAATTCTCAAAACCCTAGTGGTCCCCCTAAAATCACGTATCTCAAAAACTAGAGCGAAACGCACACAAATTTTGTTTCAAAAACTATGACGATTTTTAAGCAACCCAACTAGGTCTAGGCCCATCAGGATCTGGACCTATCGGGTCCGAGCCCGATGGGGTCCTCAAATGTGTATGAAATAACCTGAAATAAAAAAACCAAATTTTGGGAAAACATTTTTGCTAACTTTACCAAAAAAATTGTGGGTTCAAAACAGTGGTCGGCACCCATTGCACCCAGGTACATAATGAAATTGGCTATTTGCACGTAGACAACGCGAATGTCAACGAAACTCGCAACTGAGAGCATTAAAAATACAAATGCTTTATTTATTGTCATGGTAGTATTTAAAAAAGCTGTTAGATGAAGCTATGTTTTGGAAAAATGTTCCCTCTTTCTGCCGACCACTGGTTCAAGATCAGCAAATTTTCTTGTAGGTTTACAAGCTTTTTTTGCTAACTCTACAGATTTTTTTTTTTTTGAGTGTAGGAGAAATAATTTATCTTATTTGAATCACATCTGTTAATGGTATAGAATCGATGATTTGTCACAGAAACAACAGTTTCTGCAACTCCAACAAAAACAGATTCTTCTATGATCAGTTCTAAAGCTAGTTTAAAACTGGTTCAGGATCAGTTTTGTGTAACATTTTAATTCCAAGGAATCAGTTTAGGAACACTGTTCTATATAAGTACACAGAAAAAAATATGGAGGAAACAAATTTGAGTAATCACTTGTTTAAATTTAAAAACAAAAATTGAGTAATTTTTAATTGACACAATTAAAAATTTACTTAAAAATTTTAAAAACAATTTGAGTAAATAATTTAATAAAAATTTAATAGTTTTTTTAATTTTTTTAACTCTCATAGTTTTTTGAATTCTCGTTTAGTTTATAGTTTTTGTGTTTATATATGAAAGTTTATAATCGTCTTTATAAAATTTTCCTATGTTTTTGAGACATAAATATGTTTGGTAATGTTTAAAAAAAACTAGTTTTTTGTTTGTTTTTTTTTTTATAAACAAATTTAAAACTTTTTTAAACTTTTTAAAAAAATAAATAGATACATTTTGAGTAAATTTTTAATTGTGTCAATTAAAAATTTACTCAAATTTTTTTTCAAACATTTAATAAATTTTTATTAAAAATTTACTCAATACTATTAAATCGTTTACTGGTGCAAAATTGAGTAATTTCATGGAATTATTGATTCGCCCTCGTACGTCGGCTTCAGGAAAATGTCATGGGAATTTCAGCACCCCCTGACAACTGCAGATTATAATTAAGGGCATTTTAAAAGAAACTGTCCTCAACTCGGTATACAGAGATGTCTTGGGGACTTCAGGTATGACTCTGACATGTCAGCGTCTCATCACCAAGAATGGCTCATGGACGTTACCAACTGGGTAACGTATATCAGTTTAGTCTTATACAAACTTCAGCATTAGATTTTTTGATCAAAAAAATTATTTGTTATTTTAATATTTAAAAATTAAAAAAAAAGTCTGTCCAATTAAAAATATATAAAAATGTATGCCCCAAAAGGAGAAGGGATCTTACCTAACTTATACCAATGTAAAATACTCCAACTACACATGCAACAAAACAAATATCATCAGTCTCCAAGTAAAAGTATAAACATAATTTTTATACCCTACACCACACTGTGGTACAGGGTATAATGAGTTTGTGCTGATGTTTGTAACTACCCGAAATATTGGTCCTAGACCCACTTTTAAGTATACCGATCGACTTATAATCACTTTTTGAGTCGATTTAGCGATGTCCGTCCGTCCGTCCGTCTGTCCGTCCGTCTGTCTGTCCATGTAAACGGTGTAAACACGATACAGGTCGCAATTCTCGATCAATTGACTTGAAATTTAAAACAAGGACGAAGCCTATTGAAATTGGAAAAAATCGGTCCATATTTAGACCTAGCCCCCATACAAAGGTCCTCTTTAGTTTTGGCTCAAATGACTCTAATAGTCGCATTTTAATAGGTATCTTTTCAAAATTTGGCAGGAATTAATGTTTTATACACACAAATCACCATTCCGAATTTTAAAGAAATCGAACCAGTTCTTCTAGTAGCCCCCATACAAACCACCTTCCCGATTTTCACATAAATCTCTCAATTTTCATGAAAATAGAAAATATTTAATTAAAATTCTGTTTGTGTATGTTAAACGCATACTTTAATAACCTTATCAAATCTAATTATCATCGGACCATTTTGGACTTAGGTGCCATGTGGAAATTTCGCCCGATATTCAGTTGAAGCGATTTATTGTCAACAAAAAGAAGCCTATTCCACTCAAATTTGATTAGTGATTGCTTTTTACACTTATTAAAGATTTGACAAAATATAGATCTAATCAGTCCATGTTTGAACTTGGGACCCATGGTCCGGGAAACTCTGGTGTAGGGTATTATATGGTCGGTCTTGACCGACTATAATTTTCTTACTTGTTTTTTTTGTTTTCATTTTCAAAGTCGTGCCAAAACAAAAGCGAAAAAAAACTCATTCACCTTACTTTGGGGACGTTGAAGGCACATGCTGAGTATGCTATATGCTATTGAACATGTTGCCTGCTGTGAGTTACTGAAATATTTTACTTATTCGTAAAATATCCAACCATCCACAGCTAAAGCTTCTACTACTACTTGCTTTACTTTCAACGGTATTGTGATGATGTAGCCGTTGTAATGTTACTTGAGCCAGTTGTATGGTACGTACGGTATGTACGTAAAAGGAATGATGTGCTTGCCACCCAAGTTGAAGCTTTCATGTTGTTTTTGTTTTTTAAACACCCCTACTAACATACCATCAAACACGTGCACTTCTTCCGTCATGGTATGTTGAATATACGGCGATCGTTACGAATATACATGAATATTTTGTAAAACACTCATTAATGATAAGATTGGATATCTGCACATAATGATTTTGGATAAAAATTTTGTGGTTACAAAAAAATACAAAAACTGTTAACAATTGAACTGAAGAAAATCACTTTTTCCAGTTGCTTGAATTCTAATTCTTTTGTAAAATTAATGTTGATTCGACAATTCATCAATGCCTAACCTTAAACACTCCTTTTGTACTCCAACAATTTTCGAGCCAACGCTGAATAGTTGTCAAGACTTTTTCTTCGACGTGCGGTTTCGATCCGTCGGCATACATAAAAAAATAATTTACTATGAAGTCTCATTCCCAGTACTTCAAGAATTCGTCTCTTTATATTTGGTCCTAAACCTATTCTAATGGTCCAAAAATCTTTGAAGCATCCCTGAATAGACTCCAAATCTACCTTGGTTGTGTTGTTTCGATCTGTCGACCTGAATAGGTTTCAAGTCTACCTTGGTCGTGTTGTTTTTATCCGTCGATCATAAGGGAGTTGTCTACATAAGGGAGTTGTATTTCATCTTCGACAGAGTATAGCTGGTATAAATAGGAATCGACTAAAGTGAAGTAATTCTGACGCTGACTTTAGAAACCCCGACACTTGAACTTTTATTTCGGCGCTAGAAAATCGACTTTAGTCAAACGGACATCATCTTGTATTCTCATTGACAGTACATCAAGAGTTCGACTCTTAATATTTCCTTATTAACCTATTCTTATGGTCTGGAAACACTAAAAATACTTTTAATTTACATCATTCGTGTTGTATTGATGCAATACACTATATTCTCATTCGCAGTACATTAAGTGTTTGGCTCTTCATGTTTCCTTTTTAACCTATCCTAATAAGACGGCAAACTTGTTTTGATTCGTCGACTTATTGGAAAAACCAACTGTCCGGCTATTTCGTGAAAACCATAAATTGCCTCCAAGGCTACCTAAAAAATGGAGCCTTGAGAATCTCAACAAAAAAAGTCCTAGTGGTCGTTTTTCCCTTTTGCTCCACCAATCCCAAAAAGGGTGAGGCTTCAAACCCCTGAAAACTACCTCGCAATAATAATTTGATCTACGCTCTCGAAAGTTATGGAGAGCATGATATATCACCAGCTGGTAAATTATCTGGAGCCTAATTCTCTTTTGTGCGATCGACAATATGGCTTTCGTAGAAGTCGTTCTAAGGCAGACCTGTTAGCGTTTCTTTTTGAATGTTGAAGTTCTTCTATTCAACAGTTATTTCCAAAGCGTTTTATCGTTTGTGGCACGGTGCACTCGTTTCGAAGCTTATTGCGTTTGGTGTCGGTAGTGACTTCTCTCGATTTATATCGAGCTTTCTCCGATTCCGCTCTATATGTGTTGTTATAGATGGGATCTCATCTCAATGATGCCCTTATGAGAATCTCCAAGTGGGGTTTTGAGAATAGGGTCGATTTTAATGCTCGTTAGACTCAGTATTGTATGATGACCCACAGACGGTTTGTGGAATCAGCGTCATCCGTATTCATGGGCGGTATAGCGATTAAGGAATCATACACTCTTGATGTTCTAGCCATGAAAATCCATTGTGATGATTGTTGGAACCAACATGTTTTTCAAGTGTTGGAAGAATAATTCAAGAGTCTTGGTTTCTTAAAACAGTGCAACAGTTACTTCACTCCGTCTGATCTCCTTATAGAATTTAACTCCCATATCTTGTCAAGGTATATCTTAACACCCATAGTACTCGCCTTTTCAGCAGAGACTCCCCAGTCGGCTACAACTTAGAAAAATTCAAATCAAATGCCCACTAACACTACCCCCTCTTTTCTACTCCTCATAACCTATTTTCCTAATACCAACACAATGCATTGTATTAGTTGGGGGCATCGCCTGAGTTTTAGCTAAAAAAAATCTTTAAGCCAACCCAGAACATACAAATCTACCTCGGTGGTGTTGTTTTGATGCGTCGACTTACTGTAAAAACGACTATAGCCCAACAGACATCATTATTTTCATTGCTAGTACATCCATTTAAATGGATAGCGGATAAAGTAACATAAGTCTTACACTGATTTAGGAAACACAAACACTTTAATTCTTTTTTTCAGCGCTGTTTGAATGATAAAGGTCCAACAGGCACCATCCTGCATTCCTATTGCCAGTACATCAAATGTTCTCTTTCCCTATCCAATGCCAATTTTCGAGCCAACTATGAATAGTTAAGATTCATCGACTTACCGGAAAAACAAATTCAGTTTAACGGACATCACCATGTATTCTTATTGCCAGTACATCAAATGCTCGGATCGTCATGCTTCCTCTTTTATATATCCCAATGATCTGACAAATGATCCGCCAACCCCAAATATAATCCAATTCTGCTTTGATCGTGTTGTCTCGATTCGTTGACTTACCTAATAAAGATTAATGGTTAAAAGTGCAAGAGGACGTTCAAAAAAACGATTGAGACTCTCGTTTCCAAACTACGATTCCGGCGATCAGAAGCATCAACTGTAAATTATTCGAGAAAACACCAGTAAGACGCTATTATTGGTTATTTTTCTGCGAGTACCGTTAGATAACAGTGTCGAACCATACTGATACTCAAACACGTGTTAAGAAAGCAACGCTTTACTCTTCCATTTTGAGGGCAATCGTTATGTTGTGTTGGGAGTTTCCCACGTGTTAACACCCCACTAAAATCAAAAACCCACAAAAGTGGCATATAGACTTAAAATTAGTGTCTCCGGCCACCTTTTTATCAGAACATTCATGGACATGGTGTAGCTACACCACTAAAGAAGAAAAGAACACTACTTGTAAGACCTCGTTGTTTTGTTATTACCCATGTACTGAAATCAATCACTGCTCTTTTTAGTAGGTACCTTCCAGAGAATTAGGATCAAAAGCTGGAGTATACTTCCTTGTGCAAGAAATAAGCTCCTTAAAAACACAGTGCGTCAGCAAGTATCTAATCATTTTAATCCTTTTGATCCAAGACTTTTGATCTCAGTTTTTTAATATTAATATTTGGACACTGATGATTAATTTTTCAATATTTTTTGTACATACATAGATAAATGACAATCTATATTTATGTACTTATGTAAATATATCTTATACATGTATCCTGTTTTATGTACATATTTACATTGCATTTTCCTGAATACACATTCATGGAGACATCAAATATAAGATTGTAATTAAAAATTCCATAATAAAAACATACATACAAAAACGAAGAAAAAAATAAATAATTTTTTTTTTTGCAAACTCTCCTTTTTATCTATTCCTTTCCTTTCTTTTGTTTTAAATTTTTAACACAATTTTAAACAGTCGTCTATTTTTATGAGTAAAGTTTCTTCTAACTATTAATGTATGTTTTTATGTGAATGGATGTTCAAGAAGAGTTGCCAGAAAATCGATTTCTTTCCTAGAATTTAGGAGATTACAGATTTTGATAATCTTATAAGTCACTTACAAGGAAGGTCTTTCACAGGGCACCCACCGATTGTCCTGAATGAGGGGTAGAAAATTAGAGTTATCTGTTTTTTTTAGCTGCCTAATCTCAAATTTAAAAAAGGGTTGCCACCTTATGAAAAATTAAGGGCTTTCGGGAAAATGCGTATAAAAGCCAAACTAGTAGGAATTTCGCCAAACGAAAAAATACGGGTCAGCTTAATTTTGATAGAGATTATTTTATATGATTTTGTCCATATAAACTACTCCAACGATTATAAATTTTTGACAATAACGAACTTAACGTCGCCGAATTCGGACACGACCGATACAAAATTGGATAGACCTTCAAAAATTCTTTCGATCTGTGTTAAATGCAGTGACGGTCCGTGAAGTTGTCACTGGGTGTTCTCTAATTTATAAAAACAGAAAATTTAAGTATAAAATTCATGTTTTCCTGGACCTAACGCGTTCCCGAGATAGGTAAAGATGGGATGTTACTAGTTTTGTATATTTTTGATTGAGATGTAGCCAAAACTCTATTTTGTTGTCATTTTGTTGCCTCACCACATCGACAATTAGCAAAAAGCATTATTTCGCGAATAAATGGAGCACACAAATTAATTTTGGATGCATGCCAATAACAAAAATTAAAACTGAGCCTTTGTCTATCACGGGAAAGTGTTACGTCCAGAAAAACATATTTTAAATACATAATTTTTATATTTTAAATAAGTAGAGAACTCCCTGTGACAACTTCACGGACCGTCACTGGTTAAATGTTCATATAGTTTCTTTTAAAGAAGTGGGAAAATCCTCAAAAAACGAAAAAAATCCAATTTTCTCCCTCCCATTTGACCCCCTAAATGTGAGATTTGGCAGCTATAAAAAAAACAGGTAACTCTTGTTTTGCTCCCCTCTTTCCTAAGTTTCAGAACAATCGGTGGGTGCCCTGTGAAAGATTCCTTATTAGTTGTGGATTAGGAATTAACACTCTATCGATCCTACCAAGAATGGTGGAGATCCATTGTCTATGTAAATCCAAGGGCCCGAAAATACCTTCTTCACGAGTTAAAAAAAAAACCTCAGCATACATAGACTCTGATATCCGCTGTAAAAAAGGCAATTGTTATTAACAATGATTCGACCGAAGACTGCCTGAAACGAGGATCAAGATAAGTAGATACGGAAATCAGTTATACGGATTAAAATCGTTCCCATTAATCTGCTTCCCTAGAAGGCGACCTATTAGGTATAGATTTCACCTCCAATAATAAATTAAGAAAATCATACTGATTAATACTGTTTAAACTTATTAAGGGGACGTGTTCAGATGTTTGAGGAATCATCAGGGGTCGGGCGTATGAGTTTCCTTCCTTCTGCATTTTTTTATATTGTTGGTATTAGGAAAATAGATTATGAGAATAAGGAGTAGTGTTTGTGGACATTTAATTTTAATTTTTCTAAATTGTAGCAGACTGTCAGTTCGATTGAGAAATGATTTTTTGTGTAATGCGTTGTGCGGTACATTGGCAGTCGACAACTAACAGATGTGATCCGATGGAAAGGTGAGTACTAGAGGCATGTAGTCTCGGGTATGAGTTTGCCATTTCAGCTGAACACTTACAGTGATAATATCGATAGAAAAATGACGCACAACCCACATTCCGACGCTGCTGCAATGAGTCAATAGAGCTAGGTGGAGTACCTGATGGTGAACTTCAACGCACTTCCTTGCACCCGATCTAGAAACTTCAAGATAAACCTTGAAGCACTTGCCCAGATATGGGAGTTTTATTCCATTTGTGATCGGATATAGGCGGAACAAATAGTGAGGATATAAGACGGAGTGAAGTAATTCTTACACCGTTTTTAGAAACCAAAACAACAAAATGCTTCTTTCGACACTTGAAAAACATGTTGGTTCCAACGGAACTCACATTCGATTTTCATGCCTAGAACATCAAGAGTGTCTGAATCCTTAATAGCTTTACCACCCATTTATACGGATGACGCTGATTCCACAAGCCGTCTGTGGGTCAACGTACACTACTGAGTCTTACGAGCATTATAGTCGACCCTATTTACAAGACCCCACTCGGAGATTGTCATAAGGGCATAATTGAGTGTGTCATTCATGTTTTGCTTGATAGCTTCAACCTTAGTAAGGCTTAGTCTATGATTAAATAAATGACATATGATGCTGTCATCTGCGAAAGAATAGATACGATTCGAATTTAGACCCAGAAGGTCGTTGAAAAAGATAAGAAAAGTGTAAGAGAAAGAACAGAGCCTTTCTGTACTATTCCTCCTGAAATGAGACTCATCCAATGAGAAACCATTTATAACAACACGTATGGAGCGGTCTCTGAGAAATCTCGATATAAATCGAGAGAAATCGCTGCCGACACTAAACGGAATAAGCTTCGAAACGAGTGCACCGTGCCACACACGAGTCTACGCCCTGGAAGTATCTAGAGCAACCACTTTGCTTTGACCAAATTGGTAAATATAACAGCTACAACGTTCCGAAAGACACGCTAACAGGATTTCCGTAGAAAGACTTATACGAAAGCCATACTGTCGAAAACTGAATTATATTCCAGATAATTTAACAGGTGGTGATTCATCATGCTCTCCATGACTGCATAGAGTAGAGATGCGAGCGTGACACGTAAATCACGAGTGATCGTGAGTGAAATTTATTTTTACTCACGTGATCGTGAATGCGCGTGATAAGTAAAAATAGTTTCGTGCGTGAGTGTGTGTGAGTAATTTTTGTTTCGTGAGTTTGCGTGATTGTTTTGTGCTGTCTGAAATAGAAAACAAGTAAGGAAATTGTCATAGTATTTAATTTAGAGGTAAATTAATACAAAATTTTGATTTAAATAAATTTTTATGACTGTTTTTTAGGAAATTGGATACTTTTTGTGCAAGAAATCAAAAAAAGTAAAATAAAATATATAAAAATTATTTTAATTGCGTGATTGTTCGTGATCGTGATTATTTCGTGAGCGTGACAAAAATTTTAGTTACTCTCGTTACACCGTGCGTGAACGTGAGCGGAAAAAAAATTTCGTGCGTGAGCAATATTTTTATTTCATCAGCGTGAGCGAGAGTGAGTCTAAATTTACTCACACGCCCATCTCTAGCGTAGAACAAAAAAAATTGGTATTGGGCATTACCCTTTACGGTTTGAAGCCTCACCCTTTTTAGGTGCCGGCCTTCCGCAGGAAGTATCGTAAGCAGATGTTTACCTTTATCAATGACCACACTACGGATCAAGGGCAAAGCCACAGATACTTGTTCAGACTAAATTGTTATGGGATGAAACTTGGCAAAGCACACCAAAACTTTTCTAGATATGAAAAGAATACAGCTGAGAATGGTAATAAATCTGATAGCTGGTCATAATACATTAGGAAAACATATGTTAAGATTACGTGGATTGAATGATGATACTTGTGATGGTATAGGAAAGTGGTCGAAGACACCTATCACTTCTTATGGAATACCATGCATTGTCCTTTAGAAGATTTAAACTATTTGGCTCATATTTTTTTCAGAACTTATTTGAAATTCGTGGCGAAGATCCTTGGACCTAATTGGCTTTTATAAAGGCTTCAAAGTGGAATGCATTACTGGAGTGAGTAATAAAACTGAAGAGCAGGTTTCAAACATTAAGGGAATTACAATGGGCCACATCACAACCTAACCAAACACATGACTTAACGCCCAATTAAGGGCGTTAATTGGTTCAAATGATTGTTGGGGGAATTCTTCTCATAGTTAAATTTAAGTTCATCGCGGAAATGTTTCGTCAACCTAAAGAGACTTTAAGGGGAGCCTAAGGATGCATAACACACAACACTTTTGGTAATTTCTATTTCTAAAATAAGGGCAATAGATGAAATCGATCTGTCATCCTTATACCTTTAAAACTCCCTACCACATTAAATACTTCTTGTTTCATCTACAAGGAAAATTCAGTTTTTTTGGGCGCTATTTTCTAAAGGTATTATGATGTACACTTTTTTTCCTCAATTTTTTGTCTTTTCTTGCAAGAGCTGTGTGAGCAAAACAGATATATATGAGTAAAAGAATAAAAACTACATGGAATTTTCGAAGTTGACGTTTTTTATTTCCATTTTATTAATTACACAATGGGCCAAATATCATTATTTGTAAAATAAATTAAACAAATTTAAAAATTCTATGAAAAAATTTAATTTATTTATAAAAGACACAAGAAAGCTTCAAAGCATAAATTAAAGCATATTTTTTATAATAAACCGTGCAAACCGCGTTGTATACATAGAAAAAAATTAAGTATAAAAATTTTGTTCCAAAAAATTTACAAAATTGTCCCATTGTTCGAACAAAAAAATAACATATTAACAAAAATGCAAATTTTTGCCAAATTTATGCAATAAAACACACTGAAATTATGATATTTAAATAGATTTATTTTGCTATTAATTTATTCTTAAATTTTTTGCACATTTTTATTAAAAATAAACACAATTTTCGATATTTTTTGTAATTTTCAAATATATTTTTTCTGTTTGTTTTGTTTTTTTTTTTAATTTTGTTTATTTGTTTTAAAAAAAGAAAAAACTGCCAGTTGAAAAATAATAAAAAGACGAAAACTTTTGTCTTTTTTAAAGTTTTGCTGCTTTTTCTCTGCTTTCAGAAACTTGAAATTTGACTTGAAATAACTTTTTTGTTTTTATAGTGTTTGTTTTTTACTCATTACAAAACCTATTGGAATATAGTCGCACTTTTTCAACTATTCTTTATCAAGACGAAAAATTGATGAAAACAAGTGTACATCATACCACCTTAACAAAAAAAATTTATAAAAAAAAAACAAGTACAAAAGGAAAAAACTGAACAGTGTTTCAAAGCTAAAAGCAGAAACACAACGTGTACAACATTTGCTTAAACATGGTAACAAAAAGAATACAATACTAGATGTACTGGATGGATGTATGTACAGAAGGACGGACAGATAGACAACGAGTATGTCGCTAGAAACTACAAGTAAAACAAGGGGAGCTACAAAAGGAATATGGAATAGAAGACGGGCGTATGAGTTTTTTTGTTGCCGTTTTATGCTTAGAAGGCTCCCATAAACGATGATGATGATGGTTGTATAAAAAAAGTCTGTATGTATAAATGTTATCGTGTACACTTTAATGTAACATTTATATATGCGGTACACAGAGAGAAATAATTGGGATTTTTCTTTTTGAAATAAACTGAAACCTAATAACAATTTGAGCATTCGTTGCAACAATCGGAGTTTCTTATAAAAAAAACTGATTAGGAGCAATGACAGAGAAAGTATTTGGTAGTATTCGTTTCATCGTCCACTTTGCAGAGATTTCTTGTTTGCGTTTTTTGTTCTAATAATGACTGCAATGGTGCCGCTAATTTAGGTCTCTTAACGCATTAAAGTAGCATTTCAAATAAATTCAATCTCCATTGAGTAAACTTTGAATCCAACGTGGTGTTTCAGTTTTAACGGTGTCGACGATTAATAACAGTCAGAAAAAGAGTGACCAAATTTACTACAGTGGCATTTTGCTTGTCGATCGACTTAAAAGACACTACCATGGAAAGACTTTGGTCTAATACGAATCTTTACCAGCTCCCTAAATCAGAAAATGTACTGTGCTCCTTCAAGAAGTCTATTTGTGCGTCACTATACCACTCTGATACCAATCAGGCAGTCCAATACTGGGGAAATTATTGGTGGTGCACCCTCAATTAATGTTTGCATAGACAGATCGAAACTACACAAGCTATTAAGATTCGTAGTTTATTCCGAGGATCCTGAGTTTAAAGTTTGTCGGCTTAAGTTTGCCGGACTTTTACAGAACTTACCAGATAAAGATGAAAATGAAGAACGTATCTGACTGGTTTGGACAGAATATCTCTTCTTCAACAGCAGTAAACGTCTATTCTAGTTCTGCCGAATACACTAATCAGAGAAAGACAAATCACCAGAGAAAGACAAATAAATCGGTTGGAAACATGCTGAAAGTAAAATGGAGGAAACTTGTTTTGGTCAGTCTGGTCCCTTGGGGGTTAAGACCCAACATTTGAGAACAGTTGATTTAAAGCATTTGTAGGTACTTTCCCCACCTTCCTCCACTGCATTGAGGTTGCGCCGAAAAATAAAAACGTGTTAAATTTTTTTGTATTCTGCCTTATTATATCACAATTTTTTCAAGTGTACCAGTGCTATACCCCAGTGTACAAAATACGTTCTATATGTATGTTTGTATATGTATATGAAAGATAAGCTTAATGGCGATAAGAAAGAAGAAGGGTGCGCTGTTGGGCATACTACCTACATACTTACAGAAAAGTACACCAGGACACAGTGGGAGATGTGACAAAAATTTTGAGTTATAAATAAAAAATAAAGCTACTTCAATAAAAAAAGGAATATGAAAACACTTTTGCAATATCCTTGCTCAAAAACTATAAGGTTTTGATTTTTCAAAATTTTTATTCTCCTATGCCTAAAACTTATGTGGTACAAATTTGTGGGCAACCGGATTAACCGGATCTCCTATGCCTAAAACTTATGTGGTACAAATTTGTGGGCAACCGGATTAACCCAGGGAGTCCAGCGACCAAAATTTCGGATTTTTGGAAATTAAAAAAAAAAAACAAGCCAAAAATGTAAATTCGGCCTCACACTCGGCGGGTATTGGTACTAGAGATGGGCACATGAGCAGATTAGAGCGTGATTCACGTGAATCATGTGTGATCACGCGTGAGTGTGACTGATTTCAATTTTACTCACGTGATTGTGAGTGAGTGTGAGTGGAGAAAAAAGTTGCGTGAGTTTGATTTTTGCGTGAGTGAGTGTGTGTGAGTCGTTTTTTTTTGCGTGAGTTTGCGTGAATTATTTTCTCATTATATTTCCTATTGTACCAAAAAAGCAACAAAAAAAATTTAAAAATTTAACTTAATTTATGATTTCGTCCCAAAAACAAACAAAAAAAAATGTAAAATTTCGCTGAACTGTAAATTTTGCTGAAAATTTTTGAAAGATTTTTGAAATTATAGTTTTTGAAATTTTCGTGAGTGTGAGTCAATGTGATTGTGAGTGAAGCTTGCGTGAGTGCAAGTGAGTGTGAGTTGTTTTAAATTTACTCACGTGATTGTGAGTGAGTGTGAGTAGAAAAAATATGCTCGTGAGTCAGTGTGTGCGTGATTCAAAAATTCCTGTCGTGAGCGTGAGTGAGTGTGAGTCAAAAATCAGTCACGCGCCCATCTCTAATTGGTACCCTCCACAATGTAAAAAAAAGCTAATTTAAAAAAAAAAAATTGGCACAAAATCATCAAAAAAAAATTTTTTTTTTGGCCAAAAAAATTCCGCGAACAATGTTGTTTTTGTTTGTAATTATTCAAATAATTTTGTAAATTTAGGTTAAGGGGAATGTAAAAACATTTTTGAGATGTCCTTATATATTCGTTCCTAACTTTTGAACCACTGCACCGATTTTGCTCAAATGCAATACCAAACTGATCGGGTCAACGTAAGTAAGAGTTAGTAGGCAAATCTGGCAAGTCCTTTTTTAATTTTTCATTTTAGGAGGGACAAAAACTGTCTAACTTTTTTTAGGATGACTTTTTTTAAGTTTATAAACGTAGTTTTCTTCTTTAGGTTATCTGGGCCCGAATTACCGCATTCGTGAACGAATGAAGTTTCGATACTTACAAGAATTTGGTACCTATTTAAAAATAAACGAATAATAATTTCACTACATTTTACTTTTATTTGCTTTATGAGTACTTGATTCATTTAAATTTTGTTGATCAACAGATTTAATTGAAATTTTTAGCCAATAATTTTTTGTGTGTATGTTAAGTTAAGTCTGTGAAATATTATGGCCGTGATCGCAATTTCAACAGACAGACGGACAGAAGTGAATCGAAGAATGTCTTAAAATCGATCACTGATCAATAATATATATGGGGCATTCCATGTCAAATCGGACACTTTGAATATTTTTTTTTTACATTTTCCCAATTTGTTGACAGTTTTTAGTACCCTTCGAAAACTCCTTTGTGGTAAATTTTCAGAATTTTTTGGTGACCCGTTCAAAAGATATCGAATTTTTAAAAATTGGTAGTTTGTTCCTTTACTCAAACTTCTTTTACTCATAACTTCTTCAATAATGGTCCAAATTGCACTTTTAAGAATTATTCTGGATTTTTTTAAAAAGTACGTAAAAAAATAAAAAATTTTAAGAAAAAAAATTGCAATTTGGACCATTATTGAAGAAATTATGAGTAAAAGAGGTTTGAGTAAAGAAACAAACTACCAATTTTTAAAAATTCGATATCTTTTGAACGGGTCATCAGAAAAATCTGAAAATTTACCACGAAGGAATTTTTCGAAGGGTCAACAAATTGGAAAAATCTAAAAAAAAAATTATTCAAAATGTCCGATTTGACATGGAATGCCCCATATACTTTATGTAGTCCCAGACCAATATTCTGATGATTTACAAACAAAATGACAAACTTATGTGTACCCTCTACCAGGAGGCCACTGTAGGTTAGTTGGTAGTGTGCTAGCCTACACTCAGAAAATTATGTAAGTTACTACATGTTAGTTGTTTGTATATTTTACAGTAGTTATTTATTTTCAACTACACAGTCAGTTGTTTTTTCATGAAAAATATTAAACAACTATTTCTGTTAGTTATTTTAAGTTGTTTTTTGAATAACTAACAAAAAAGTACTGTAATGTAGTAACAGTTATTTAAAGTAGTTAATTTATTTTTTTTATCTCTGAAAAATTTTTAAAGTTTTTTTCCAAAAAATGAAAATAAATTTTCGTTTTTATATTTTTCACAACATAAAAAAAAAAACTTGGAAAAAATTTGATCTTTAATTTTTTTGAAAAAAAAACCCGAGTTAAAATGTTTTTGATATAATTATATATGTATAATTTGATAAAATTATATCAAATTATATATAATTATATAAATATAGAGGAAAAATTTTCCAAAAAGTTGGATTAAATTATATAAAATTATATATATGTAATTTGATAAAATTATATATAATTTATATATAATTATACATATGTAATTATATAAAAACTTTTTTACTCGGGTAATATTGATTATTTTATTTTTACTACATGTTAATTGTTTTGACTACAAATGTAAGTAGTTTTACTACATAAGTCAGTTGTTTTTAATCAGTTAAAATAACTAACATTGTTAGTTGATTTAACTTCAAAAGTAGTTGACCACAAAACAACTTACAAAGTAGTTATTTTAACTGACATTTTCAGTTGATTTTACTAACAACATTTTTTGAGTGTATGTAACAGGTCGTGGGTTCAATTTCCACCAAAAACGTTGGAATTATAAAAAAAGATTTTTTTGTATATCCTCAACCACTAACAATAAGTGGAGGGCATAAAAAATATGACTTGTGATACATCACAATTATTAGTTTTGGTGAATTCAAATATAACAAGTAAAAATGTTAAATTCGGCCTTGCCGAATGTAGTGATACCCTCCACAATTTCAAAAAGATTATTGCAAAAAACTTTATTTAAAAGGAAATTACTTTTGAAAAAAAAAAAAAAATTTCCGCGAAAAAAAATTTTGGTAAAAAAAATCCGCGATTGTTTTCTTTTTTTGTCCAAAAATATGTTCGTACTTGTTTAAATACCATTTGGTGTTCAATTATGTTCACATATGCCAACCAGAAGCCGAATTAAAGCATTTTGTATTTTTAGGTTATGTTGAATGTACTGAAATTTTTGAGGTGTGCTTACATTTTCGTTCATAACTTTTGAACCGCTGAACCGATATCGCTCAAATGCAATACCAAACTTCTCGGGAGAACTTCCAATAAATATGTTAAGTTTCAGTCATCTCTGTGCAATATTTTGTCCGCGACAGCATTTTCCACAGACAGACAGACGGACAGACGGACATCGCTAGAATGTCTTAAAATCGATCGGGCATCATGAATATATATACTTTATGGGGTCCCAGATCGATATTTCGATGAGTTACAAACAGAATGACAAACTTATATATACCCTCTATCACTAAGTGGAGGGTATAAAAAAAAAATTTAAATTGGTGGAACCGTTCGAACGGGGTTTAAGATATCGATATTTAAAATTTGCCCTATATAGTAGGTTTTCCTACTCTTAAGAAATTTTTTTAAAAAATCGCAAATTTGTTTCCCTTGACTTGATCTTGAGTTGAGTTTTTATTTAAATTTAATTTGAGTCAAATACGATCATTTAACCCGTGGCACCCTATGATCAAAATTTTTGATTTTTGGAAAACTTTCGTTTTCTTTTCCGTATAATTGAGGTTGCCGGTTATTCGAGGTCGCACAGTAGTTAAATGCAGAAATCATACACTCAGAAAATTATGTAAGTTACTAGATGTTAGTTGTTTGTATATTTTACAGTAGTTAGTCGTTTTCAACTACAAAGTCAGTTGTTTTTGTATGAAAAATATAAAACAACTATTTCTGTTAGTTATTTTAAGTCGTTTTTTGAACAACTAACAAAAAAGTACTGTAATGTAGTAACAGTTTTTTAAAGTAGTTATTTTTTTTGTCTCTGAAAAATTTTCAAAGTTTTTGTCAAAAAATAGAAATAAATTTTATTTTTTTTTATTTTTCACAACTTATTTTTTTTTAATTTAAAAAAAAATTTTGTCTTTAATTTTTTTTCTGAAAAATTTTTTGTAAAAAAAAATTATATTTGAATTGATTATTTTATTTTTACTTCATGTTAGTTGTTTTGACTGCAGATGTAAGTAGTTTTTACTACATAGGTCTGTTTTTTTTGTCAGTTAAAATAACTAACATTGTTACTTTATTTAACTGAAAAAGTAGTTGACCCCAAAACAACTTACAAAGTAGTTATTTTAACTGACATTTTCAGTTGATTTTACTAACATAGTTTTTTGAGTGTAATAAAACACTTTATCATCATTTATCGCTAGGAGAAAAGGTGTCCCCAACATCTCACGCCAAGCCCCCCATTTTTTTATTTTGGAGGATATTAGAGATCAAAAACAGCCGAATTTAACACTCGTTACTTGTTTTAATTCAGATAGAATTTTCAGGTAGCAAATAGCTAACTTATTTAGAAAATTATTTGATATCTCCCACTGTGCAGAGTATACAACATTTTGGACGCTTTAATTTTTTGTTCGTTCTATGTTAGACGTTATAAATGTATGGATGGTGTATCCAAGGCATGGGTTTTATGGAAGTTTTGTTTTTTGTTTTTTTTTGTTAAAATTTAACATTTTAGAGAAAAATTCAAGGGTGGCACATTACAACCACTTGTTTTCTTTTTAGTTAGAAGGCCAGAGGAAAATACAAAATGAAACGAAGGCACTGATGATGATTTAAAAAACACACTTGTTTTTATCTTGTGCAAAACATAAAATATTTCCAAAAATGTAACATTAATTGAAACGGCAGGCAAGCAGTTTTCCTGAATGTAGATCCTTTAATATACAAAAAAAAAAAATGAAAATAGAACTTGAATCGCCACATAACTTAGGATAACAAAGTACAAAAAAGCCCCACACAATTCGGCATAATATAAGAAATATTTTGTGTTGTTATACGAGTACTGTAGTAGTTATACTTTGTATGACAGTTCAAAATGATGTTCCTTCTTACGTTAGTTTTGGTAAAAAAAATATTTTTGTTGTTTTTTTTTAGCTTAAAGGGGAGTAAATTGGGGTAGGAATGTATGTAGTTAGGTTGGTATGGCTGTTAATGATTAGAATTTCAAAACATTTTCTTAAGCTTTAAATATCTTACATTAAAATTATTGCAAATGACTACTTTAACTAAATTTTTATGAGAGTTAACTGTTTGCTTTTATTCATATTTATACACTGAGCAAATGTGTTGAAAATTGCCTGATTTGAAATTTCAAAAATATATTAACTTCATTTTCAAGATTTAGAAGTTTTCGATGGGCACCGTCAAATTTAATTTCGAATTTCATGCCGTAATACCTGCCAAACAATGGCCACGTTAGAGCTGATTGTGGGAAAATTTATGAAAACTTCATTTTCAAGATTTAGAAGTTTTCGATGGGCACTAGGGCGTCCCGTCAAATTTAATTTCGAATTTCATGCCGTAATACCTGCCAAACGATGGCCACGTTAGAGCTGATTGTGGGAAAATTTATGAAAAAATTTCGCAAGGTCATCTTCATGAAGACTGCAGTCGGCAACCAGCGGTCTAAGTTAAAAAAATTACGTGTTTCGACAAAGATTCATGCCTGAATTTTTTGACCAAAGCCGGCTCAAAAATTCGGAAATTTGGCTCTACGAAAATTTTACATATATTTTTTTCGATCGGGATATGCTGGAAACTAAAGAAGGAGCTATCGGATTTTTCTGAAATTTGAATTTTCATTTTGATTTAAAAAATTAAAAATCGCGGATCCAATATGGCGGATGATTTTTTTGAGGTTTTCGCATTAAAATAAAACTCGGTTCTTGGGTGTATTATGGGTCACTAAACACGATTCTGAATTTATATTTCCAAAATTCAAAATGACAGATCCAATATGACGTTTATTTTTTTTTTTTTAATTTCGATTTCCTTTTAACTTGTTATCCGGGGGTTATTTGGGACGCTGATTTCGAATTTTTATTCAGATTTCAAAAATTCAAAACGGCAGGTCCAATATGGCAGATGATTTTTTTTAAGTTGTCGCATTTAAGTTAAACTCGATACCCGGAAGTCTTATGAGTCACTTAGTACGAATCTGACATCAGATTTTCAAAATGGCGGATCCAACATGACTGTTATTTTTGTTTTTTTTTTTAATGACGATTCGCTTTAAACTTTTTGGTCTGGTATTTTTTACATTCAATGTGTTGGAAAGTTTTTATTAACTGATTCCATTAAATTTAAAAAAATAAACGTCATATTGGATCCGCAATTTTGACTTTTGGAAATCCAAATTCAAAATAGTGTTTAGTGACCCATAATACACCCGGGAACCGAGTTTTATATGAATGCTATCCAAAAAAAAAACCATCCGCCATTTTGTATTTTTGAAATCTGAATTAAAATTCGAAATTAGCGTCCTAAATAGCCCCCGGATAACAAGTTTCAAGGAAATCGAAATTAACAAAAAAAAAAAAAAACGCCATATTGGATCCGCCATTTTGAATTTTTGAAATCTGAATGAAAATTCGAAATTAGCGTCATAATAAACCCCCTGATAACAAATTTCCGAAATATCAAATAACTCCTCCATTAGTTTCCAGCATATCCCGAAAGGGGTATCCCGATTTGCACCGCCATATTGGCTCACTTACCATTGGTTTCAACTTCCGCCACTCAGCTTTCAAAAGTAGAGATCATTGGCTAAATTTACAGCCATAATGCAACTCTCTACGACCAATAGAATTTTTGGCGGGGGGTCTCCCGTTGACGTGAAATAGCCCGTATATATTTTTTGTATATGCACTACGCATGCAAAATGATGCTCGTAACAGTTCTAAACACTAAAAAAATAAGACAACGCTTTTTGAACCAAACTACATAAAATGAGGGAGTGAGAACTCAAAAAAAAAATATTTGGAACCACTCTAGTGGACGTTGTGGAAAAAGAAAGCATCAAAAATAAGTTTAAGCTTAAAAATAACAGTTGCGTCTGCCATATAATTGGGGGTTTTCGTGTCAACTGACACAACTTTTAAAACCGATGTCTTCCGATCGGGATGAAATTTGCACCAATGTGAGTCATATTGGATAGTAGTTCAGACACAATTTTTCAACGTGATCGGTCAAGGACTCTGAGTTAGAGGGGGTCGAAATTTGACATTTTGGCTAAAGAGGGGTTTATTCTCATCCATGTAACATGTAACCTCTTGTTTTTAGCAAAATGTGTCCCAGAAAGTTCAGATAGCTATTTCTTGAATCTTTTAAAAAAAAAAAATAAACATTTTTTTTTTTTAATCCAAAACTTTTTTGACTCTTCGTAAAATCGGACCTTTTTTTTGACTCAGAAGAAAGCTTAGGTCTTTTTCTTTAAGTGACCTCTATGAGGTCGATTAGGGGGAAACCACTTCCCTTAGGAAGTAGAAATAGAGGTTAGGTATGTTTAGGAAAAATATTTGGGGCAGAAAATTAATGGAGGTACGTCTCACATTGCACCCAATCCAGGGGCATTTCTAGGGCAGTTGAGGGTCTTTTTGTGGATTTTAACCTCTTTATGTCCGACTTTGACCCCGATTAGAGGCCATATGGCCCCTTCCCACCGCCCTCATTTTTTGGCTCATGCTTTCTTTTTCGAACCTTTAAAAATAAGAGGGTGTAGCGGATCGAAATAGAAAACTGGTGAACTATCCCAAGTCTAATAATGCATTAGCTAAAAATTGAAAAACTGTTTTTTTGGTTTCCAAATTTACAAACATTTTTTTTCATAGTTATCCCACTCGCATCCCACTAAGCGACCCCATAGCTCTTAAAGGAAAAGACCCAGCTTTCTTTTGAATCAAAAAAAAAAATGAAAAAGTCAAAGTTTTGGATTAAAAAAAAAAAAAATTTTTAATTTTTTTTTGAAAGATTGATGAAATATGTAGCTATCTTAACCAGAGACCATAACTGTTATGAGATTTATTGAAAAAAATCAAATTTAACTGTCCAAAAATATTTTTTCAAATACAAATTAAAAATAACAGTTTGAAATAATTTTTATAAATATCTGTTCAAAATAACAGAAATAAAAAACTTTTTTTTTTATCAAAATCTCTTTAAGCCTTAAAAAAACTAAGATATTAAAATAAAACTAAAATAAACGCATGCAAAAGAATTCTATTGATAGTAGCTAATACTTCAATAATTGATTTAAAGATATAAACATTGATTGATTTTTTTAAAAATAACTGTTATAACAGTTATTTACTGAAATAAATATAAAATAAAAGTTATTTTAAATTGTTTGAACAAAATGTTTTAATAACTGTTATTTTATACTTTTATGATAAAAATCAAAAAATAAAAGTTATTGCAAATTTTAGCACGGGACATCTCTGGCAGCCCTTTCATGTATAAAATACTTAGTTTGGACAACATTCGTTTAATGATTTTTTTAAAACAAAAAGACACATATAACTGTTATATTTGGTCTCTGATCTTAACAATTTGGGACATATTTTGCTAAAAATTATAGGTAAGAAGTTACATGGATGAAAATAAACGCCTCTTTAGCCAAAATGTCAAATTTTGACACCCTCCAACTCAGAGAGTCCTTGACCGATTTCATCCCGATCGGTAGACATCGGTTTCAAAAATTGTGTCAGTTGACACGAAAATCCCCATGTATCAATGCCTGTAGTTAGGGTTTTTTGAATTTTTCTGATTAAATCGCCATTTTTGATCAAAGGAGTCTAACATTTTTTGTGGACATGTATTTTGATCCAATACATAAGAATCAATTAAAAACACGATTTTTAATTTTTTGTTAGTTAGGGCGTTATGCATTTTAGGTGACGATATGCTGATTTTTAAACATAAAAATTATTTTTTTTTTATCCAAATTGGTCTCAAAAGTTGGAAAATGTAACGTGTGTTATCTAAAAAATATTTTAAAAATATAAAAACGCTATTTCGGTCCAAAAACGCTGATCTGCGATTTTGGTCCACAGATAGGAATGCCAAACGGGAAATCCCGAATCCCGGGATTTTTCGGGATTGACAAATCCCGAATCCTGGGATTTATTTTTTTCAATCCCGGGATTTTCCGGGATTTTTTTTGTCAAATATTGTAATCAAAATTGGCTATTTCTTCAGTGTTTGTTGTCCGATGGTAACAAAATGGATATCGTTTGAAAGGTGTTTGAAATATCATTCAAATGAGGCATGTTGGGCTTAAATTCTCTTACTCTTTTGGAGTACAATTTACACTAAAAAAAAAAATATTGTAAAACTAGCAAAAAAATGGTTAAAATTAGCAAAAAAAAAACTGTAGTTTTGGACGTTGCAAAAATGTTGGTAATATTTTTGCTAACATTTTGCTAATCAAAAAATTAGGAAAAAATGGTAAAATTACAAGAATACAATTTTATTTTTGTAAAAAATCAACCTTGTAAAATTATCAAAAAATATGGTAAAATTACCATAAAAAAATGTTAAAATTGAAATAGATAAAAAAATTTGTAATTTGGTAAAAAAAACTGTTTTATTTAGTAATTTTTTTTCTCTGATTAGTAGTTGATTTAAAATTTGGTGAATATACTAAAAAAAATTTTGCCTGTTTTTGAGCACCACGTTCTTTAAATGTAGTAATAGTAGCATCAACTATTACTTCAGTTGTTGGATGGTTTCTTCGGCTTGATGGTGGCAGCATCTTCTTTTGCCTTCTTTCAGCAGCTGTAGTTGCAGTAACTGGACTTCCAACATTATCAAAATCCAAAATTATTTTTTTTTTCACTTAAACACTTTAAACAAAAAATTTAAAGAACAACACTTTTTTAATTTTTTTTGCGTCATTTTTTTAGCTTGAGTAGAACAAATGAGAATTGCGTAGTAGTCTACACAAGAAATTTTTTACATTTTCAGTTAAAATTTGTAAAAAATTAACAATTTTTTTCGAATTTTTAATTTTTTTCACATGTATTTAAAAAAAAAAATAAAAAAAACTTTTGGATATTGAAGATTAGATATCTAACTATGTGTTAAAATTTTAAAAAAATATTTTTTCAAAATTATCAACTTTTTATTAACAATTTAGGTGGCAAATTTTAAAAAATTTTCATATAAAATTAGCAAAAAATATGGTAAAATTAGCAAAAAATATGGTAAAAAATACTAAAAATTGTGTAGCCTATTTTTGAACGCACATTCAGTTGATGGATGGCTACTTTGCGATGGTGTTGGCAGCATCATCAATTTGCAATGATTTTTTTTTCACACTAGAACACTTTAAACAATTTTTTTTCTTAAAACTAATGGCGTTTTCTTTTCTGGAAAAAAATGTAGCACTTTCTGCACTTTTTTTTCTTTAATGACTCTTTGTGCACAGTTATGTACAGTAAATATAGACATGTTTTGTACCAAAAGAAAGGTATTTTCAAGGCATATCTAATGCAATATCAAGCATTTTAAAACAATACTCAGTTTTTGAGCTGATCCGATAAATGTAAAAATTTATGAGTTTTTGATATTTTATTGAATGAAATAATCGTGTTTCAAGATTTTATTATTAACAGTTATGGCCTCTACAGACGATTCAATATTTTGTACAATCTGCATGTATTTTCTTCAGTTCAATATTTTTCACAGTATTTTTATGCATGCCAATTGTGGGTAAACGTCAAAAATATTGTGCATAATATTAGGTCTGTTCCACAACGTTACCGCGGGTGCCCGCGGGTACCCAAACCAGCCCGAAAAGCGTTCCCGTACGCAAAAATTGGGTAAATGAGAGAGTTTTTGAGAGAATAAATTAGTTTCTCATTTTACCGAACTTACCCGCACTTTTTTTTCGGGTAAAATGGTAACAGTCAGATGTTGAAAAAACAGCTGATTTTTTTGTGAAGCTAAATTGGAAATTTGAATAAAATAAAGAACTAAACCAAGGAAATGTGTTATTTCAATACAAAAAAAGATAATTTGTTATTAAAATAAACTTTTACAATTTGTTTTCTTGTTTAAAGTAATTTTTCTTACGAAAATATTTTAGCGTTATTGGTTTGTTTACATTTTCTATTATTTTGGGCTTGAAATGTGGTTTTTAGCGTTCCCGTACTTTTGTGTATTTTTGTGGTATCGTGAGAGGTTTTTTGATTTGCTCTCATTTTACCGAACTTTACCCGGAAAGTTCTGGAACACACTTATTGTGTTGTCTGTAGGTACCTTTAGAATAGAACTCGACAATACCTTTCTTTTTGTACCAAACATGTCTATATTTACTGTACATAACTGTGCACAAAGAGTCATTGAAGAAAAAATGTGCAGAAAGTGCGACATTTTTTTCCAGAAAAGAAAACGCCATAAGAAAAAAAAAAATAAAAAGTATTACCATTTCTTTAAGGAAAATACTAATATTTTTGCTAAAATTATAGTAAAATAAAAAAAAAAACTAGCAAGAAAATATAGTAAAAGTACCAAAAAATTGTTGTATTTTACCAATAGTAAATTGCAAAAAAAAACTGTAAAAGTTAAATTTTTACAATTTTTTTTGCTAAAGTTTGGTTGAAGTAAATTACAACACCTTTTACTAATATTTTGACTAAGTTATTTTTTTGAGTGTAATTTTCAGGTCGTATTACTTAATATACAGAAGTGTAAAGCATATCTTTCTTTTTTCGAATTTAAAAATTGTCGGAGTCAGAATTGATGCCATTTAGGGTCAATAATGTTCTTGCAGGGAAATGTCTTTAGGTTCCTTTTTTACTTCAAAATCGGAAAATTCCGAGCAAAGTAAAACATTTTTTTACTTTGTTTGAAACTTTCACATTTTCTTGTCTAAAAAGGAGCCCTACAGTTCCACACTCAAAAAATTATGTTAGTAAAATCAACTGAAAATGTCAGTTAAAATAACTACTTTGTAAGTTGTTTTGGGGTCAACTAATTTTTCAGTTAAATCAACTAACAATGTTAGTTATTTTAACTCACAAAAAACAACTGACTCATGTAGTAAAAACTACTTACATTTGTAGTCAAAACAACAAAAATGTAGTAAAAATAAAAAAATCTATAAATAATTTTTTTTTTTTTCAAAAAATTTTTCAGAAAAAAAATTTAAGACCAATTTTTTTTTTTTTTTTAAAAGTTGTGAAAAATCAAAAAAAGAAAATTTATTTTTAAATTTAAAAAACTTTAAAAATTTTTCAGAGATTAAAAAAATAAAATTAACTACTTTAAATAACTGTTACTACATCACAGTACTTTTTTGTTAGTTATTCAAAAAAACTTCTTAAAATAACTAACAGAAATAGTTGTTTGATATTTTTCATACAAAAACAACTGACTTTGTAGTTGAAAACAACTTACTACTGTAAAATATACAAATAACTGGCATGTAGTAACTTACATAATTTTCTGAGTGCAATATTTTTTTGTATAAATATTGACCCTAAAAGGCAACTATTCCGACCCCGACGATTTAAAAATTCGAAAAAAAAATTGCGTCACCCTAATATGCGGTTAGCTGCCGATTTATGCAAATGCCAACATTTTTAAGAAACAGTTAAATTTTGGCAAGATTTTAATTTATAAGGGATCATTAAGTAATCCATCTGTTAAATTTATTTTTAACAGTTTTAGTTCGTAAATGAATTAAAGCGGATGAGGGGGAAATTTCCCCCCTGAAGCACCAAAACAGCCTCTGAAAACCCAAATTTGTTTACCAATTTGTCTTTTGTTAAGCAAATGACACATTTTTAAGTTTCACCTAGCCAAAAAATTAAATTTTTTTCGTCCCACCCCTTTTTGTGGGAGTGAATAAAAAAAATAATATAAATAATGATAAAATTCTGTTACTTAGGTGTAATAAATGTATTTGTAAACATTTATTCAAAAGGGAAGAAAACCGTTAAAATGCGATTCGCCTACCAATAACACAATTAATACAAATTTAGAGTCCGATCGAATATTCGGTTTCGGTCTCGGTTTCGGCCGAATAATGGGGTTTCGGCCTCTATTCGGTATTCGGCAAAATTTTGGCCGAATATTAGCCGAAACCGAAACTTTTTGGTATTTTAAAAAATATGTAAAAAAGTCGCTAAATTTTTTGATTTCGTATTTCATTACACTTGTTTCAGTTCAATTGAAGAAAATGTTACAAGTTTATGCAATAAATGTAAAACTGTTTCAGTTCAAAAATTATTTTCTCCTTATCTACAAACGAAATATACATTTTTTTTTGTAAGTTTTTTAAAAAACATATATTTTTTTCAAAAATACAAGAATTCATATGGTTTAAAAGAATTTTATGCTGTATATTTATCTTTAACAACTTTTTAATAATTTTATTCATGCCAGGCGATAATTTTTTTTAAGTTTCGGTTTGGTTTCGGCCGAATATTACTTTTTCGGCCGAATATTCGGTTCGGTTTCGGTTCGGCCTCGAAAACTGGTTTCGGTCGGACTCTACAAATTTTGTATTGGCAGAGGACGTTGGGGACACCTTCCCCTCGCAAGGAATTGTAACAAATTTAGTAACACGATTTTATCATTATTTAAACAAATATTTTATATCCACGTCTACAAAAGAGGCAGTCCGAAAAAAAGTATTTTCTAATCTTTTGAATTCGACTGCATCGCGTCTTTCACAGACGCACATCGCTCGAGTCTATTCAAATCGGTCATAGTTCCTAAATTTTCGGTTTTTCTGTGCTTAATATGTGAAACTTTACGAGAAATATTCAATGGTTATGAATTAATTGAATATTTAATTATAAAAAAAAAAAATTATTACAAATTTTACGTAAAATAACCTTAATTTTAATAAATCCCAAAATCCCGGGATTAGAATTTTAAAATCCCGAATCCCGGGATTTGTAAATGTCAATCCCGTTTGGCATTCCTATCCACAGATGATGATCAAAATTTTTAGACCAAAATCGTGTTTTTATATTTTTTTAATATTTTTTAGATAAAACACTTAACATTTTCCAACATTTAAGACCAATTTAGATAAAAAATAATTTGTTGCTTAAAAATCAGCATCTGTCCACCAAAATCGCGGTTTTGGAATTTTAAAAATATTTTTTCAAATTTCCGAATTTTTTTGACGGATTTGTTAAAAAAAGTCGAACATGAATTTTGGTCAAAATACATTCGTAATTTTTTCCAGCCATTCAGCTCTAACGTAGCCATCGCTTCAGCTCTAACGTAGCCATCGCTTAAGCTCTAACTAATTTGACGGGACGTCCTGGATCTAATTTAGCATTTTGGCGAATTTAGTTTCGGCTCACCGACAGATGTGTTCGAATAGAAGTAAAAACAATATGGTCAACATTTCACGAAGATCGGGGATTGTCTTCTGCTGGCCCCGAGCCGCTAAAAACTCGCCAATTGCAAACCCTCTAAGAAAAATGCTTCATCAAATTGATGAAATGTTTTTCATCACTTGCTGTCATCAGTTTCGATGACAAATTGGTCCACAGATACAGATACATGTTATCAAACTTGAAGAAACAATTGATGACTCATTTCGTCAAAACATGTCACCAATATGCCTTTTAATTTTTTAATTCTCCCTTGTAGAACTAAAACAAAACTCCCTTTTTTTGTACTTTTGTTAAACAAATGAAACATTTTTATGCCAGAAATAGTTCTAAGTCCTGCACATGGACCAATGGATTATGGAAATAAATTGTTTATGGACCGCCCTCTTTTGAGGGATATACTCGTACAACATTTTTTCATAATGATAAAAATGATATAATAGTTTGTTCACATCGCAAGGGGAAAAACCTGTTCACATTTTAAATAGATATTAAATTTTTCTTCAAGATGTTTTTTTTTTTTATTTTCTGGCAAATGTTTTCGTACACACAAAAAAAAAATCCAATGAATGACTTTCATAGTATTTATGAACAAATTCATACAATTTATTAACATTTTCATAACATTTATAAACTTTTTCATAGTATTTATGAATACATCATAATATGTGATAAGCGTGAAATTTAACAACTATTTAACATTTTTCATAAATACTATGAAAAAGTTTATAAGTACATATTATGAAAAAGTTGATAAATTGAATGAATTTGTTCATAAATACTATGAAAACCGTTCATTGGATTTTTTTTTTGTGTGTAAGCTTATTTTTGATTTTTCTATCATACAATATTTTCCTTTATAAGCAAAACGCATTTGTTTTTGTTAATATGAATATTTCAAATATTATTTTTATTGGTTTCTTTTAGGCGGTGATATTTATTTTTCTTGTTTAAAATACATATTACAATAATTAAATTTTTTTTAAGATTTTATTAATTTTCTTTTCAGGTTTATCTCAATAAAATGTTATTTGTCAAACATTACCAAAATAAAGTTGGTAAATTTAAAATAATAAAAATAAACTTTTTAAGACGATAAAAGTAAACAAAAAAATATGTAAAGGAATAATTAAAACACAAATCTATGTAAATTATTTAATATTATACGTATATGCACTTAATGTATTTTTGATTGTTTAATAAAATAAGATAAAATGTATAAACAAATTTAAAAAGATTAACTGCGTGTTTTCATGAGTCGAATGAAAAAGTTGAACAAAGATTTCACATGTATTTTGTTTTTGTAACAATACAAAACACACGCAAAATTTTCGTTCGTCTTGGTCATTCGTGTTATGAACACCACATTTGAGGAAAAGAATTTTGAACGTAATGTTCCCAACCAAAATAAAATTAATTTAAAGTCGACTACCATTTCACCGTCCGACTAAAAGAAAAAAAGTGGAACTGGATAATATACGTTTGACTAAATGTACACTCAAAAAATTATGACGGTAGATTCCACTACAAAAGGCAGTTAAAACTACTACATTTGCTGTTGTTTAGGCGTCCACTACATTTTACGGTAAAATCAACCAAAAATTTTTGTTGTTTTTAACTATCAATTAACAACTACAAAAAACGGTAAAAACTACTTCAAATTACAGTTATTTTTACTGTAACTCAAATTGTCTGAATTTTCTTCTAAACTTAAAAAACGGTTAATATTATTTAGAAATAATTCCTGCTGCATCTGACACTTCAAACTCGTTCAACACATCCGTTTTTCTAAAAATTTCTAGAAAGTTATAAGTTTTTTTATAGACTAAAAACAACTATGTACATAAAACAACTGTTACTACAATGTAGTAATTTTTATACCCTCCACTCTAGTGATAGAGGGTATATATAAGTTTGTCATTCCGTTTGTAACACATCGAAATATTGGTCTAGGACCCCATAAAGTATATATATTCATGATCCTTGATCGATTTTAAGTCGATCTAGCGATGTCCGTCCGTCCGTCCGTCCGTCCGTCTGTCTGTCTGTCCGTTGAAAACACGCTAACTTTTGAACGACTTTACGGAGGCTCCTGAAGTTTAACATATATGTTCTCCATTTACCGGGTCAGGTTGGTATTGCAATCCAGCGAAATCGGTCCAGTGGTTCAAAAGTTATGAGCAAAATAGTAAATTTCGGCAAGGGTATTTTTCGAATTTATAAGATTAAAACCACTATAACTTTCGAAAGACAATTCTGAGGGGGCTGAAGCTAAGCATATATATTTGTCGTTTCTCGAGGCTGTTTGGTTTTGAATTTCAGCAAAATCGGTTCAGTGGTTCAAAAGTTATAAGCAAAGCAGTGAATTTCAGATTTGTTTCACCTTAAACTGCTGAAAACTCGTTAAACAAGTTTTATAAGCATGGTGAAATACCAGTTTTGTAAAACTTGTTGTTTGTTTTTTTGTCGTGGGGTGCAGTTTAGTTGTTAGACAAGTAAATATTTGTTATTGTTTTGTTATTGTGAGTGTTACTGTATGTAACGGGAAAAAATCAAATAAAGTATGTGTATGATTGAATGTTAATTTGTTTTTGGTTTTTAAAGAAGAAGATGGTAATATAAAAAGAAGAAAATATATGAAATAGTTTTTGTTTTTGTATTACATTATAGGTATAAAACAACAAAAATATTTTACAAAGTAATTTGTTACTCAAAGAAATTGTACACTAAAAAAGTATTTACACTCAAAAAAAAAATGTTACACTCAAAAAAAAATGTACACATTATTATTTTTTTTTGTTTAATGAAATGGCAGACTCAAAAAAATGTTGACAGTCAAAAAAATTTTACACTCAAAAAAATTTGATTGATTAAAAGAAAGTTTGACTCAAAATAATATATATATTTCTAATAAAAAATTTGTAATGCAATTTTTGAAATTTTTTTAGAAAATTACTAACAGATAACATTGTGGAGGGTATTCATAGATTCGACCAAGTCGAATTTAATTTTTCTACTTGTTTGTATTTATTTTTTAAAACGACTACAAAAAACAGTTGTTTGAGATTTTTCACCCAAAAACAGCTGAAGTTGTAGTTTAAAACAACAACTACTACTTACTACACAAATGACCAGCATGAAGTAACTGCAATAATTTTCTAAGTGTAGTAAAACTGCATTTACAGTATTTCATTTAGTGATCCTGTTTCTTTTTAAAAGGACTTCAAAGTTTTAGATGATATAGGCCGCTGTTGCAAAAAAAGTAATTCACATAAAAAATGTGAAAATTAAAATTTCCGAATATTTTGGTGTTCTAAATTTAACATCCGATTTTTTTTTTTTGTATTAATACAATTGTTTCACAAAAATAAAATTTGGTAAAAGTAAAACGAATGCACTTTTATAAATATAATTTTCTAAATTTTAATTATTTGATTTCAACTTTGAATGAAAACGTGATTAGCGAAACACTAAACTTTATTTCGAGTGATTCGAAAATTTTCATGTGAATTGAAAAGTTGTGAAAGACAGAACAAAAGCCTAAATTTTATAAAATATTTTAAATTGTCCTAGGCTGCCACTAGTAATGGCAAATGAAAGAGGAGGATCTCCCTTAATTTTCCAATTTTGTCATATCAGGAAAAAGGAGGTAAGTAACGTCCTTTGAAAACTTTATCCTTTAATATCATTTAAAATTTTCAACAAGATTTTTCGATAAAGTTTTGAAAGAATATTATTCATATACTTTTTTCTGATATAGCAAAATAAAAAAATGGAAAAATTAAGGATGATCCTCTTCTTTCATTTGCCATCAATAGTAACATTATAAGACAAGTAAAATTATTTAAAAAAATATTTTACAAAATGTAATCCTTTAAAACTTTAAAGTCCCTTTAAAAGAAAACAGGATCAAAAAATTAAAAACTGTAAATGCAGTTTTAATCCATTTGATTTCTACAATCAGACGTATATCTTCCTGTGCATGTTTAATATTGGCTGTCGGACGGTGTTTAAACTACTGTAAATATTTTTGTTGTTTTTAAAATTTACTAAAATTTAAACTTAAAGTCGACCTAAATATAATTGTGGCTATTCATAAAACCTAAAATATATTTAAAGTAGGTTTATTTGACAGATATTGCAGGAACAATTGTCAAATAACCTACAATAAGTCTGTTATAAGTATTATGAATAAGAGCCAATGTATTTTATTTATATTTTGGATGGGCCTATTGCGAAAAAAGTTATTTCAATAATATTCGATATGGAAAACAATGTTTTGGTATGAATAATTTGCAAATCGTAAAAAATAATTTTCGCCCCAGCTACTGTTTCAAAATATTTGTATTTATCTGACAATTGTATTGTAACCAATTCAAAAATTTTTAAATTAAAACAAATATCAAGGTATGTAAATTTCAAAATATGACCTTATACCGACAAAAAACTCGAAATTAACCCGCAGAAACCTGAAATACTTTGATAAAAATATATTTTTATAAGTTGCGGTACATTAGCACTTTTACATTACATTTTTACGATTTGCGTAATTTGATTTTCATTATATACCAAATTGAAAGAAGAAAGGAGTTCCTTAAATACTTAAATCAAAAAAATTTTACAGATAGTTTATTAAAAATAGGTTCACTAATTTTTCTCTATTGATAAAGTAAAAAAAAAATAAAAATAAAATCTAGCTGTAATATTTTTTTTTTAATATGGTGTTTTGATTCGTTGTTTCTGTTTTAACTTTTTTTTTTTAAATAATTAAAAAAACTAAAGAATATAATAAAGAACTAAACTAAAAGAATATAATAGAAAACTTAAATTAAAATAATAATTTACAAAAGAATATAAAATTTTTACAGAATAATCGAAATAAAGAAAAAGGCTAAGTACACACAGACGATATTGTCGCCGGCAAGTAAAAATCTAAAAAAAAATTCTATAGGAAAAAATTCTCAGATTCCAAGATATTTTTTCTACAGAAAAATTCTCCGATTCTGAGATAATTTTTTCTAAAGAAAAATTTCTTAAATTCTCGTTTTTAAACTGTTTAATTAATTTCGCGTTAGCCTTAATATACATAACTTAAAACAATATTATAAAACAGAGAATTTTAATAAAATGTTGGATTAATACTCATAATACTTTTTGCGATTTTTTTAAATGTATATTTTGTTATAAAATAAAAAAATATATAAAAAAGAACTTATTTGTTGTTGCTGTTGTTGTTTATGCGGATTAATCAGTCTTTTTTATTATTTTTTTAACAAAATTGTTGTTCTATATAAGAAAAATTAAGAAGTTTACAAAAGGGAGCTTAAAAACTTATATGCTAATTGGGTAATAAAATTTTTGAATATGAAAATTAATTGGGTTGTTAAATTCACATAAGAAATTTAAAACAATAGAGGTATGCAGAGTCTTACTGCCAGCCCTCGTAATGTGGCAAGAGCACTCCTTCAAAAAAATATATGTATTTTGAAAGGTATTTCATTTCTTAAAAGCGCTCTTTTACCACCAATACCAGGGCTGGTAAGAAGGACTCTGAATACTATTTTTTTTTAATATGAAAATATTTATGTTATACATTTTATCTACACTATTTTCAACTGTAACAAAAAAAACAAGTAAGAAAGTTATAGTCGGTCAAGACCGACCATATAATACCCTACACCAGAGTTTCCCGGAAAATGGATCTCATGGACCGATTAGATCTATATGTTGTAAAATCTTTAATAAGTGTAAAAAACACTCACAAATCAAATTTGAGTGAAATAGGCTTCTATTTGTTGACAATAAACCGCTTTAACTGAATATCGGGCGAAATTTTCACAAGGGGCCTGAGTCCAAAACTGGTCCGATGATTATCAGGTTTGATAAGGTTATTTAAGTACGCGTTTAACATACACAAACAAAATTTTAATTAAACATTTTCTATTTTCATGACTTTTGAGACATTTATGCGAAAATCGGGAAGGTGGTTTGTATGGGGGCTACAAGAAGAACTGGTCCGATTTCTTTGAAATTCGGAATGATGATTTGTGAAGACAAAACATGTTTACCTTCCAAATTTCAAAACGATACCTTCTATAATACGGTTATTAGAGTCATTTGAGCCAAAACTAAAGAGGACCTTTGTATGGAGGCTAGGTCTAAATATGGACCGATTTTTTCCAATTTCAATAGGCTTCGTCCTTGGCCCAAGAGAGACTTAAGTTTCAAATTTCAAGTCAATTGATCAAAAATTGCGACCTGTATCGTGTTTACACCGTTTACATGGACAGACAGACAGACAGACGGACGGACGGACGGACGGACGGACGGACAGACGGACGGACGGACGGACATCGCTAAATCGACTCAAAAAGTGATTCTGAGTCGATCGGTATACTTAAAGGTGGGTCTAGGACCAATATTTCGGGTAGTTACAAACATCAGCACAAACTCATTATACCCTGTACCACAGTGTGGTGTAGGGTATAAATATTCAAAGATAAATTTCAATTTGGAAAAAAATCAATCGAAATTTAAAATTAGTCAATTGAAAAAAAATCTATTAATATTTAAAAAATAATAAATTATTTAAATGGTTCAGCTGAAAAAAGAAAAATCAATTTATTTAAGCAAGTAAAAAAGTTAAATTCCGCCTTGCCATTGATTGATACCCTCTACAGAGTAAAGAAGATTATTACAAAAAAAATTATTAGAAAAAATTTTAAAAAAATGTGTTAAAATTATTGGTGAAAGAAATTAATTAAAAAAAAAAATTTTTTTGGTGAAAAAAATAATTCCCCGATTTTTTTTTATACCCTCCACTTAGTGATAGAGGGTATATATAAGTTTGTCATTCCGTTTGTAACTCATCGAAATATCGGTCTGGGACCCCATAAAGTATATATATTCATGATCCCTGATCGATTTTAAGACATTCTAGCGATGTCCGTCTGTCTGTCTGTAGAAAATGTTCTCACGACCAAAATATTACACGGAGATGACTGAAACTTAACATACTTTTTTGTAAGTTCGCCCGAGAAGTTTGGTATTGCATTTAAGCGATATCCGTTCAGCTGTTCAAAAGTTATGAAAATGTAAGGACACCTCAAAAATTTAAGTACATTCAACATAACCTAAAAATACAAAATGCTTTAATTCGGCTGCTGGTTGACATATGTGAACATAAATTAACACCAAGTGGTATTTAACAAGTACAAACAATTTTTTTGAAAAATAAAAAAATCGCGGATTTTTTTTTCACCAAAAATTTTATTTTTTCGCGGAATTTTTTTCAAAAGTAATTTCCTTTAAAAAAAGTTTTTTGCAATAATCTTTTTGAAATAGTGGAGGGTATCACTACATTTGGCAAGGCCGGATTTAACTTTTTTACTTGTTATTAATTAATGTAAACATTTATCGCGATGGGGAATGTGTCCTCCTTCTCCCCAAAAACAGAACTACCTGAAAATGTTTAATAAGACCTCTGTTCTGTCTTTCACAACTTTTCAATTCACATGAAATCAAGTTTAGTGTTTTGTTGATCACGTTTTCATTTGAAGTTGAAATCGAATAATTTAAATTTAAAAAATTATAAGAAAAAAAAATCCATTCGTTTTACTTTCACCAAATTTTATTTATGTGACACAAAACGAAAAAGAAATTCGGATGTGAAATCTAGAACACCAAAAAAATTCGGAAATTTTCATTTTCACATTTTTTATGTGAATTACTTTTTATGGAACAGCGGCCAAGTTAATTTTTTTTTTTCAAATTTAACTTATATTTTTTGCATTTCATTTAAAGTTTGTGGAATATCAAGTAATCTGATTTGAATTTCAATTGCATATTTTTTTAAAATCAACACACAAAATTTTTTTTTCCATGAACGATTTTCATAGTATTTATGAACAAATTCATACAATTTATTAACTTTTTCATAATATTTATAAACTTTTTCATAATATTAATGAAAAATGTTAAAAATTCTTAAATTTCACATATTATGATTTATTCATAAATACTATGAAAAAGTTTATAAATATTATGAAAAAGTTAATAAATTGTATGAATTTGTTCATAAATACTATGAAAATCGTTCATGGAAAAAAAAAATTTTTTGTGTCAACTGATATTTTTGGAATATCAATTTTTTTTTTTTTTTTAATTTTAGTTTTTAAATTTCAATTCGATGCCCAGCCAGAAATTTCCAACGGTACAAAAAATGTACTGGCAGAACATTGCCCTGCAGGAAAAGTGTGCGTCTTTCAATCCGAAATCAACCATTCCGTCACTGACGAAAACATTTCATATCAAGTGACAGATGATAATTAGACTTATAACTAAACTGTCAGAAAAAAAATTATACCGTGACCGGAGACAATAGGATAAAATCAAATTTTCCAATTTTTACCAAATATCGAACAAATTTTAAAAATTTTCTAAGTCGCAGACACATTTTTTTTTGCGTTTTGAAGTAAAAAATTTCGTCAACAAAAACTCATACATTTTTAAAAATTTTACAAGCCCCGAAAATTTTTTTGAAAGTTCTGGAAAACATTTTTTTGACAATTTGTTTGCGTTTTGAAATAACATGTATTTTAAAGAAAAAATTTTTGAAAAATTTTCTTTGTTACGAAAATTTTCAAAGTCCTGTTCACAAAAATGTTTGGCTTTTTATACCCTCCAACCACAGTATGGGGGTATACTCTTTGTCATTCCGTTTGTAGCGCATCGAAATATCGGTCGGGGACCCCATAAAGTATATAAATTATTGATCCATGATCGATTCTAAGACATTCTGTGAATGTCCGTCCGTCTGTCTGTAGATGGCACGATACAGTCCAAAATAAAAGAGCTAGCCTCCTGCAATTTGGCATGAACATGTCTTATGGTCCTAGGCAGGTTAAGTTCGTAAATGGGCAAAATCGGCTCAGGGGGAAAAGTTCCCCCTTGAAGAACTGAACCAACCTCTGAAAAAATACACTTTTTTACATGTTTTTTTGTATTTTTGTTAAATAGACGAGACATTTGTTATATTTATTGGGATGGGAAGGTGCTCTCAACGCCCCCCACTGACGCGTTATGTGATGGGACATGTCCAGTGACATGTCACTGGCTGAGACATTTCCTAACCAAAATTATTGATATTTATTTAATATGAAAGCTGCCGACTTCGTGATAGGTGTTTCACGTGACCTATCATGGACCTATTATTTTTCTGACACAAAAAATAATACGCTGTGTAAAAATATTAAATAGTTTGAAAACAAATGTACTGGTAAAGCACTGGATACATAAAAAATACTACGCTTCGTTAAAATTTGTCAATACAAAAAAAAAAAAGGAAAATTTATTTTTATATTAAATTTATTTTCCAAAATTTATTCTTTATAGTTCACGTGACATGTGCAATGAACTTGACACATTTCATAAAAAAACACATGCCACTTTCGTGAAGAAATGTCATGTCACATAACACATTACAGGTGACTCATTACGAAACCACCCTTCTGCGACCTATCACAGACCTTTCATATAAAATCCATCGGTCGACTTTGTATGTCCGGGTTTGGCTCTAGACTTAAACAATTTTTCAGGACTTTATTTAAAAAAATTTTTTACAAAATATTTTTCAGTTTGTCAACAAAATTTTTTTTAAAGGTTTTAATAACCTTTTTTTAACCAAAGCGAAAAAAATGTACGGTCTTAAATATCCCAACATTTTTTTTCGGAAAATTTTCCCAACATTTTTTTCATAAATATATTTATGAAAAAAATGTTGGGAATAGGGCTATAGCCAAATAGTTTTTTTGTTAGGAACTTAGAGTTTTTCGGCTCTTTTTTTCAAAATATATTTAAATTTTGATATTTTTTTAATTTCGTTACACATTTTTGAAATTTTCAAATTGATTTTTTTTTTAATTCAATTGACTTTTTTAAAATTTCAAAGTTGTCTTTGGTATTCTTTTTAATTACAGCTGACAATGTGTTCCTCTTAATTTTTTTTTTCTTAAAGGTTCCCCAATCACCTCAGTTTATCATTTTAGGAATTTATAAAATTATTTAAAATAGAAATTATTATAATGTTTGACACTGTGTTATTGATTTAAAATAATATTAATTGTAATCATAATAATAAAATAATGTTAATTATAAATTATAAAAATTGCCTCATTTTATAAAACAAAACGTAATGATTTATTTGAAATGTATATGATATGTGATAATTTTCAAATACAATTCAAACAAAACGTAGACGCATTAGTTATAAAATGAGGGCCTAAAGTTATACAATTTTACACTAAATAGCTATTTACAATATTAAAACAAATACATACAGATTCACAATTTTTATAATTTTTTTTTTTGAAAAGTTAATGCAAATAATATCTCAAAAAATGTTTAAATATACGATTACTCTGAACATATTACATTCGAATTTTTAAAATCATTTGTAACATTTCCAATTTTTTTTTTTTACATTATTATTATTTAATTCTTTCACGCCAAATTGTGGGCGCATAGTGCCATTACGTTCCATATAGTTTTAAATTTTGTTTTATAATTTTAGATAGGTTTTTGTACAACATTTTTGTTTTTATAATCTTAAAATTATACACAACTTTTCACATTTTGTTTAAACAGCATACAGTAGAAATTATTAAAATAATGAAAACAAATCTAAAAATAAAATAAATTTATTAGAAATTAAGAATAATTTGATTTGAGCAAAGTAATTTAATTTTTTATTTGCTAGGAAATTTTTAGATAGTAGACAAAACTCGGCAATTTTTTGACAAAAGAAGTATTTTAGTAGCGAATCTTATTAAATCAAAGGAAACATTCTGATAATGTTTTGTTTTTATAAAAAAATGCCAAAGTTAGATAGAACAGATTTCAGAAAAAAAAATATTTTAAAATTTTTATAATTAATTTGTTGCAAAACTGATTAATTGTTAACAGACAGACGGATTTCGTCAGTTTTTTACATTTTCTAATATTATCCCTAAAGGGTGCTTTATAGCAAAGTTTGAAACAATTTCTACAATATTTCATTATGTATTTACCGAAATTTGTCGTCCTGTAGTTTGTAGTTTCATAATTTCAAATTTATGAAACAAATGGTCTTGGGATTTAACACAGTTAGCCTTTTTGCGATATTATACAAACGGCGTTATGTCAACGAATATAAGTTGAGTAACTTTAAAATCAATATCTGGTAAGTTATGGAAGGTAGTCACCTAAAATTGTGATTTAATTCTATCAGTAAATTATTTCCGCAAATAGTGCATGTCAACTACCATAAAAGTTTAGGACATAAGCAAAAATAATTATGCATATTTATGTATGGTTGGTAGATATTTTAAGAAAAAATAAATAAAAAACTGTAGCTGTTTTATAAACAAAATATTTTTTTTATCAATTTTGTGCTAAATAATAAATATAAATAATTTATAGTGAACTTGTAATTATAAACTTTCTTAGAAATCTATGATAAACTTGCCTAAATTGAAATAAGATAAAAAAATATAAACTAATAACATACTCTTCTCTTACCTTCAAACTCTTAAAAACTGATAATATAATAATGTTAATGATGGATGAGAGTGATGACGGCAATAAAATTTAGTTAAGAATATACTATATGTATAATTTTTGTTTTTCTTTTCTTGTTTGGGTTGTTTTGTTGGAAAATATTGGGAGTACTGTATTTAATTTTGCTGTACTGTTTAAATGTCAGCTTACACTGTTTAACTTCGTGAATCGTTACTTTCGCTGAAACTTTGCTCGCTAGACTCTCGTCTACTACCCACTGGCTTGGGTTTGTATTCTGTAATAAATACAGTCACTGAATTAACAGTGATTTCTCTAGTTTGGGCCGTAGAACGATCAACATTTTTCAAGCGTGCTGGATATTTTTTATGCTTGTGTTTTTCATGGCCGGAACTACTGTGGCGCGAACCAGAAGCAGATTTATTGCCGTTCGGCATGGTTCCAGATGCACCGGGTAATGTGGCAGCTTGTTGGGCGACGAGCGCAGAATTAAGGCGTGGTTTACGTGTTGAAGTACCTATTAAATAAAAAGTGTATGAGATAAAGGAATTTACTTAAAAAGAAAGATATGACTGTTTTATTTTTCCAATAGTAAAAACTTTTAACTTTTTGTTTCAATAATATTGCAATAAAATAATACTACTAGTTTTATGTGGGCTGCATCGTATCCTCCACTGACGAGCGGACAGATAGGCATTCATGTAATGTCTTAGAATTGATCGTGGATCAATAACATATATGCTTTATTAGGTCCCATACCGATATTTGCATGCGTTGCACACGGAATGACAGCATTTGCCTATGCTTCAACAAAGTATTTTGTATACCCTACAACCACAGTATGGTGGTAATAGAAAAATTTTCTAACGTAGAAAAATAACAATTTTGATTAGAACTATTTTAAGGGCGGATTACTTAATGAATAGTTAGCTGCTAACTGTCGATTTAACGGAGCCTTATGTCAAAATTTGTATGAAAAAGTTAATTTAAATTTAACGGAGAGTTATTTTATAACGGAGCATTGAGTAATCCAGCCTAAGTAAACAACATTTTTTTAGTAATTTTATATTCTAGGGTCTCTCAAAGGGGTACCAAGCGTTCCAAGACTCAAATTTGCCTATTCACTAAAATACAAGTAAGGTAACTTTTAAGCACTTTTATCAATTATATTTGATTCTACGCAATTCTAAAAACGAAAAACGTGAATGTATTTGTGATTCTACAGGAAGTACGAGTGTGTATTAGCGAAATTTTGGAAAGCGAATGAATTTATCAAAGCAAACGACATAAAATGTTTTTCCGTGTTAGTAAATTTCCTGGGGATTCATTTAATTGGCTTCTTGAAACGTCTTCTATTACTAGTCTTTGGGGTCTCTGGTAATTTTTGTAAAAAAAATACTGAATTTTTTTAGTGTCACATTTATTTTAGTGTATTTTTTATTTTAACTATAAAATTATTTTTGAGAGACAAAAATACGTTGTAAAATATTTTTGTGACCTACCAATGTTTTTAAAACTTGTTTCACTGTTTTTTAACACGTGAATTTTGGGTGAAACCAATCTGAAATTCACGGTTATGCTAATAACTTTTAAGGCACTAGACCAATTTTGCTAAAATTTATTACCAAGAGAGGAACGTCAAATACATATATATGCCAAGCTTCAGCAGCCTTAGAATTGTCTTTCAAAACTTATTGTGTTTTTTATATCGAAAATTCGATGACCAACATATATGTATTACAAACTTCAGCGGTATCAGTAAAGCCTTTCAAAAGTTAGCGTGTTTGCAACAGACGGACGGGCATAGCTAGATCGTCTTAAAGTCGATCGGGGTCTTGAATATATATACTTTTTGGGGTCCTAGACCAATATTTCGAGGTGTTACAAAAGGAATGATAAACTTTTATATATGTGGCGAAACGCGTAACGGTACACACCAAAAAACCGATTTAAGTATAATTTTGTCAAAATGTAAAGATAACACAAGGTAGTCCAAAGTTTAAATAAAAAAAAATTGACACTTTGATGCGATAATTTTTTTTTTTTTAAGCGATTAAAATATAAATTTGACCTTAAAGTTCAAGATCAAAAATCTTGAAATCTTTTTATAACATACACTACTCTATGGTACAGGCAGTGTTGCCATATATCAAGATTTCCCTTTTTTTGCAAGTTTTTTGAGGTGCTAAAAAGATTTCAAGATTTTTTCTAAAAAAATAAGTTTTTTGGAAAATAATAAAGTTTTTTTCAAGTTTTTCTTAATTAGTTACAAAATACAAAAAGCATCAGTTTTTTTTTGTAAATACCCTTAATATTGGTCGTAGATCAAGCTTTTAGTATACCGACCGATTCAGAATCACTATCTGATTTGACTTAGCGTGTCCGTCCTTCAGTCTATGTAAACGGTTACAATTAAATACGTCTTTATTCTATGAAAATATGAGATATTCGGTTACAATTTTGTTTTTAGCTTGATAACCTTATTAAATCCATTTAAAATCAGACCATTCTTTGACTTGGTCGCCGTATGAAAATTCCACACGATATTCTCTTAAATCGGTAAGTTGCCAACATAGAATAATTTTTCTCTAAAATTGTTGCACTAATAAAAGATTTTACCACATACATATATATCCAATCCGTCATGATATTTATATTTGCTTACTGTGTACAATTTTCTGAGCCTTCATAAGTTATGACTCTTTCAAGGCTCCAAAAAATTAATAGAACGCTCGACATTTGGATTCCTGAAAGATTCATGTTTGACTCTTAATTCATCTTTGACTCTTAATATGTAAAAAATTCAAAATATGTTTTTTTGAACATTCATAAAAAAGTCAGGAAAGAATACGAACATATATTTTTCAGAATCTTTTATGAGTCATATAAGGCTCCTGTAGGTTGTTGGTAGCATGCTAGCCTATGAAACAGGGGGTCGTGGGTTCGATTCCCACTAAACCCTTGGTCGATTTCGATACAACGAGACGACGGTCATTGTAACCAGTTCTCGGTTACGCTTAATTAATTATTAAAAATGATTTGTAATTAAATTGCGAAAACTAAATAAAAACTGATCGTTGGATTAAAATTATTATTATGATATTATAATAGCGCTAAGAAAAAGGGATGTTTTCTGAACGTCTAAGAACTCTTTTATGAGTCTTTTCGAGCTCCAAATGAACGCTTGGTTGTGTTTTTATTATTTTTTTTTACACTTGATATAAAAAATGAAAAAATGAATTGAAAATACATAATGAAAATACATACTGTATTAATTTTTTCAATACTTCAATAAAAAAAAGATTTTTTCACAAAAAAAAAGATTTTTTTTCAAAAAAATATATGGCAACACTGGGTACAGGGTATAATGACTTTGTAATATGTTGCCAGTTTTGTGATTACAAAAAAAAACAACAAAAATTGAGAAAATTTTTCTTTCAACCAACTTTACTACCCCGTCAATATACGAAAGTGTGAAAAGTGTGACATTTTAAAACTTTATAAATGCAGCATTTTTAGAAAAAAAAACATAATAAATTTTTAAAGTGTTGCCAGTTTTTTTTTGAAAAGAACAAACATTTTTTTGAAGGGACTGTAAAGTGTGACATTTTTTGCCAGAAAAGAAAACACCATTATTGAAATTGAAAAAAATCGGTCCATGTTTCGACCTGGTCCTCACACAAACGTCCCCTCTAAATTTGGTTTAAGTGCCTACAACAACCGTAATATAATAGATATTCTTCCGAAATTTAGCATGTAAGCGTATTTTATATTCAGAAATTAACAAATTTTAAAAGAATCGGACCAGTCCTTCTTGTAGTCCCCATACAAACCACTTTCCCAATATTCACATAAATCTCTCAAAATTCATTGAAATTGGAAATGTTGTGGTGTTAATCGTATACTTGGTAACCTTATCAAATTTGATTTTATATAAAAATTTCTTCCGATATTCAGATAAATCGGTATATTGGCACCAAAAAGAAGCCTATTTTACTTAAATTTCGTGTGTGTTGTTACACTAATTTAAGATCTAACAAGATATAGAGTAAATCCATATCAACATAGCAAAAAAATTTAATTTTTGACGTCAATCGACCCAAAATTCGTGAAATTTGGTATATATGTAGGGACTTACTCGACTAATACTCAAACAAAGTTTAAGACTTTAAACTTCCGTAGTTTTGGAAATATGACGTTTCAAAAGTCAAGAAAATCTTTTAAAGGGTTAATTATAAATATTTATATCTTAAAAAGTATTTGAGCTATATCACCCCCAGATAGCTTTTTTTGAAGGCAAAACCATCACTTTTAATATATCATTTCGCGAAAATTTTTATTTTGTGATCTTTTTTGTATTTCTGCACAATTCGCGATTCGCGAAAATATATAAAAAAAAGCGAGATTTTTAAAAATCTGAAAAAAATATACGTTAATGGTTTGAGTGAGTCTTAGCTACAAGGTCTAAAAATTTCGCGTTGGTGAACGTATTAAGTCCAGAGATATTAATAAAAATGTGTTGCCAAGTAGGAAATTTTTTCCAAATCTCATGAATATTTAATTATTATTTTTGAATATTTTTGCAAATACATAAAATAAAACGGTGAAAAATGTAAAGTTGATGGTAATGTACGAGTACTACACATGAATACAATGTAACATAACTTTTTATCAATTCCACTACTTAACAAAAGTCAACTTTTTTTTGCAGAGACTTCTAGAACACATTTTTGAAAGTATTAGTCCTGCAGGAATCTGTCATCATAAACATTTTATCAAACTGTCTTCTGAACATATAGGCATTTTTAACAGACTAAACCCTCAAACCCAAAAAAGAAAGGTAATAAATAATAAATGTTTCACATTGACATACCTCATATTATTTGTTCGTTTAATATTTTTGTATGCTTCAGCTGCAAAAGCTAAATGGGCAAATTTCAAAAACGCGATTATATAAAAATTACAATGGATTCGCGTTTAATGGATTTACGTTAAAGAGGGCAAAAGACTTAAGAAAATGTATTTTAAACAATGAAAATTACAAAATAAAAATATTAGGCAAAAAAGTATATGCAAATAATACATGCAAATTTTGCTAAAATTTTTGATTTTTTGCAAAGATTTTCGGATAAACTCAATGAATTTGAAATAATATGCATTTTGAATTTGTTTATATAAAAAAATGCAATATAAAGTCATTCTTTGGTTTTTATCGGCATGGACCGCAAAAAAGGTCTTATCTCGAAAAGGGGATTTTATAATTTTTTTATAATGACAGGTTCGTATTAAGGAGGTCAAAATACTTTAGCAAATGTATTCTAGGAGTCTGTGCAAAAAAAAAATTAAATTTTTATATAGTAGTAGTAATTGATAAATATTTATGTTATATTGTATCTATGTTTAGTACCCGTTTGTACCATAAACTTTCCTTTTTTCACCGTTTTATTATATGTATTTTTAAAAATATTTAAAAATAAAAATTGAATATTCATCAGATTTGATAAAAATGTCCTACTTGGCAACACATTTTTTTCATATCTCTGGTCTTAATACGTTCACCAACCCAAAATTTTTACAGCTTGTAGCTAAGATAACAGCCGTTAACATATATTTTTTTCATATTTTTAAAAATGTCGCTTTTTCAGATATATTTTCGCGAATCGCGAATTTTGCAGAAATAAAAAAAAATTCTAAAATAAAAATTTTTGCAAAATGTTATTTGAAAGGTCATAGTTATACCTTCAAAACAAGCTATCAGGAAGTAATATAGCTGAAATACTTTCGAAGATATAAATGTTTATATTTAATCCTTTAAAAGATTTTCTTGACTTTTGACACGTCATATTTCTGGAACCACGGAAGTTAATGGTCTCAAATTGTCTGAGTATAAGACTTATAAGTCCCAACATATACACAAAGTTTCATCAAATTCGGAGACATTGAAGGAAATCAGGGGTTCATGTTGAAAAATTGTAATTTCTATAGACCTAATCGGATCCATGTTTGGACTTGAGACCAATTTTCCGGGAAGCACTGGTGTAGGGAATTATATGGTCGGTCTTTTCCGTCTAAAATTTTATCACTTGTTTTAACTATTTTATTAGTAAGAATAACGTTTTTTACATTTGTTAATTTTCCTGTTAGTACAGATCGAGCACGGGCTCTAATTCTATTTGTTATAAGGGTTTGAGTTGAAAAATGTAAAAGAAACATTTAAAAACATTTCTCAAGAAATGGAACGAGATTTTTTACTGCGAAAATAATTTTTTGTGTACAAAATAAAAATAATAATTTTTCGTGTATAAATTTCATTGAACAAGCAACACAACAACAAAATAGTGACCTAACATTTTATACTAAATTTATTCAATGTGCGTTGTCTTCTTTTGTTATATTTGACTTATTAAAACAAAATATTGCAATATTTTTATTAGTTAATAACCATTAATCAATCAGTCACTCACCTTTTCGACATTTAAATGTCGGCTTAAATTTTGACCCTGAATACCTCGGTTAATATTAGAGCTACAACGCCGGTTGTTGGTTCAAACTAAAGCATAAGACCTTGGCTACCAACCTATTTGAGCCAAATTTTTACTTATATATGTGCATTTTTGAGATAACAACCAATTTAAAAAAGATCATGACAAAAAGTTTTAAAACCGTGTTCTGGCACATAAAGGGTTAATTAAACCAAATCTCACCTCAGACCTTCTTGAAAGGTATTTTCATAAGCTTTGGAATGTAGGAAATCTTGTCCAAATCGGACAAATAGTTTTTAAGATATTTACAAAAGAATTTTTAACTTTGAAGCCCAGCCCCTCCAAAGGGGGCGGGAGCGCTCATGAAATTAATACCTCTTTATGTATCTTTGACCAATCAAGGCCTTAATCTTTACAAATGCCAAAGTTTTTTTTTAATTTTTTTTATGTAGTGCCCCGGAAAGTGTTAATAACCATTAATCGGTCACTCACCTTTTCGTACGTCACACATACGACATTTAAATGCCTCGGCCGAGTTTCTGTACGTACATACACTGCAGTCCCAGAAATTTTCTTCAATGACTTTCGATTGTCGCTTTCTTCTTACTGGCGACTTCTTGTGATCCATAATAGTTTTTGTCTAAAGTTGAAAAAAATCTTTGCTGTCCTTTTTTGTGAATTTGACTTCACTCAGGCGTCGTCTTTCTTCCTACAACCCAGCGGCAAGCAGTCCATGAAGACGACGTAAATTTTTTTTTGTTGAGTATAAATTTTTTCTACAATTTTTTTTTTTATGTAGTAGGTAGCGTAAAAAGCCGCTCCCCTTTTTTGTATTTTTGGCGTTCGGAACGCCCTTAATGTTTAAAACAATTATCCCTTATGCTTAGGGGTTTTGATTGTATGATTTTTAAGTAATTTAAAAAAAAATCTATACAAACTTTCACTATTTTACCTATTTTTGGTCGGAAAACGAAATTTTTTTCCTTCGCAAATATAAACAGTGATGCCAAGTTAATAATGTTGGCATTTTGCTCAGTGCTGTAAAGCGAAATCAATTGTTCGAACAGTGCTGGTAAGTGCAAAATTTACTACTTAACCACAGAGGTCTACGTGAGTAGATTTTGTAAATCTGGCAAGGCTGTTTTATTAGACTTGGCATCACTTTCTGATACTACTGAACAGAAGATGGCGCTGACAGGAAGTAAGAGTATTTAGTTCTGGCAATACTAAAAATACTAAACTTGGCATCACACTTTTAAAATTATTTTCAATACTATTTGGTTTAACTTGGTATCACTTTTTACTACTCATCACAAGAGGCCGCCACTTGATGGATATTTTATTTCAATCTGGCAATACTATGGCATTGCTTCAATGGCAATACCGGAAAAAAGTTCACACAAAAAAAAATTAAAAAAATTGTGCCAGTTTTTGGTTTAACTACAACCTATAAAGTGGTTTTGGATAACTTACCAAAGTTTTTGCTCTAAAAAACTTAGGTAAATTATCCAAAACCACTTTATAGGTTGTATTATCCCCAAAACGGACATAATTTTTTTATATTTTTTTTTGTGTGTTGTCTTCTTTTGTCTCGATGGCAGCACCCAGGGCATTGCTTCAATTGCAATACCGGAAAAAAAGTTGTATACTTTTGTCTCAATGGCAGCACCTGCTAGTGAGACTTTAGTAGCACACTAAATTTTAAAAACTCTGTAACTAATTTTTGCGTGTAAAATTTTCAAATTTTATTTTATATGTAAGATATTGGATAGTTGTTACGAGTGTATGGAAAATTACAAAGATTTCTGAGCAGTAATTCCTGAGTTATTTGAGCCCTTACTAAAATTTAGTATTAGCTCAAGAATATTCTTGAGATATTATTAAGACATGCGCCCCCTAGAAGGTAGTAGAAGAAATAAATTTGTCTTATCTCTATATTATAAAGTCTCTGGCAGCACCTGCTAATGAGCCTTTAGTTGGACACTAAATTTTAAAAACTCTGTAACTAAGTTATGCGTGCAAACTTTTCAAATTTTATTTTATATGTAAGATATTGGATAGTTGCTACGAGTATATGGACAATTACATAGTTAACTGAGCAGTATTTCCTGAATTATTTGAGCTCTTACTAAGTTTAATTCAGGGCATTGCTTCTATGGCAACACCGGAAAAAAAGTTGTCTACTTTTGTCTCGGTGGCAGCACTTGCTAGTAAGACTTTAGTAGCATACTAAATTTTAAAAACTCCGTAACAAACTTTTGCCTAAATACATATTTTTGTTTGCAATTATCTTCTTCAATAAAAGAGATTGAGTAAAGTAAACAAAATCTGGGAATTACCATCAATAATTTAAAAAAATATTTTGTTTATATATTTTTGATCACATGATCAATTATTTTTATTTATTCTTTCTATTTATTTACAACCCATTTTCAATAAATTCAACATAACCGAGAACTGGTAAAAAATGGTGGGAATCGAACCCACGACCCCCACGTTGAAAGGCTAGCACGCTACCCACTATCATACGGGGGCCCCCGTATTTACATTTGTATTTGAAATTATCTCCTTAAATAAGATAGAGCAAAATAGAAAAAATTTGGAGGTTACCATCCAAAATTACAAAAAAAAAATAAATATTTTTGTATGACATTTTTCTTAATGTCGTTATTTAAAAGTAACTTCTCAAATAAGCGTCCAACCTGAATCAAATTACGTCGCGTAAGGCGTAACGCCCAATAATTTTTCGTTTCTAATATTCAAATGTGAGTTACTAAATCAAACGGACGTAAAAATTTCAAATTTGATGTGTTTGTTTTTGTTTTTTTTTACGTCTTGCGCTACGCATTTGATTCTGGTTCGACCCTAAAAGAGATAGAGAAAAATACATAAATTAAATTTAAAGATCACCATCAAATAAAATCATAAAATCTTTTTTGGCAATTATCTCCTTATGCAAAAGAGATGGAGCAAAACTTAATCTGGCTATCACCATCAATAATTTCAAAAATCTATTTTTGTAAAAAATATTTCTTAAAATTTTTATTTGCAATTGTCTCATTAAATAAAAGAGAAAGGAAAAAATAGACAACATTTGGAGATCACCATTCAAATTTTCCAAGACTCCATTTAAGCAAAAAAAAAAAAATGGAATTATCTCCTTAAATAAAAGAGAAAGTGCAAAATAGACGAAATCCGGGGATCATCATCAAAATTTTTAAAAAACTCCAATTTAGTGAAAAAAAAAAATTTAAAAATCTTTATTTGCAATTATATACTTAAATAAAAGAGGCACAGTCAAATATACAAAATTCGGGAATTACCGTCACAAATCTCGAAAACCCCATTTTTTTTTTTTAAATCTTTATTTACAATTATCTACATACATAAATACATGAGATAGAGCACCATCAAAAATTTCAAAACTTAGTTTTTGTGTATATTTCTGTTATTAAAATCTTTATTTACAATTTTTATTATATAGATAGAGCAAAATAAACAAAATTTTGATATTTTTGTATAAAATTTTTCTAAATATCTATATTTGCAATTATCTCCTTAACAAAAAATTTAATAGAGAAAAATAGACAAAACCTAGGGATTACCAACAAAAATTAAAAAAACTCCCATTTTTGTATACATTTTTTTATGAAAATCTGTTTTTGCAATTATTATTATTTTATATATAGAGCAAAATATACAAAATTTGGGATCACCGTCAAAAATTAAAAAAAAAAAAAATAAAATAATTTTTGTATGAAATGGTTCTTATAATATTCTGAAATAGAAGAAATTGAGGGAAAACGATCAAATCTAGAGCTGGGAATTGCCATCAAAAAATTTCGAAAACTTTTTTGTGTAAAATTTTTTGCAGCGAAAGAGTAAGACTGCGATATTTTTCACCACCTTTTTGGCTAGGCCATGTAAAATTTGATATTTGGAAACAAAATCAAAATTAAATAAATGAGATAGAGCAAAAATGACAAAATTTGGTGATCATTATTAAAAATTTCAAAAATTACTATTGAACGAAATTTTTCTTAAAAATGTTGTTTGCAAATGACGAAATATGGGGATCATAGTCAAAAATTAAAAAAAAAAATATTTTTATGAAATTTTTCCTAAAATCTTTAGTTACAATTATCTCTTTAAATAAAAGAGATAGATAATAGACAAAGTTTGTGGTTCACCATCAAAAACTTCGAAAAATCTTATTTTCAATGAAATTTTTCGAACACTCAAAAAAAAAACCTTGTAAAATTACAAGAAAAGTTCGTAATTTTTCAAGAAATTCTCGTTAAATAAGAGAATAAAATTTTTCTTAATATTTTATTTTTGCAATAATCTTCTTAAATAAAAGATATAGAGAAAATACGAAATATGGGGATCACAATCAAAAATTTAAAAAAATCTATTTTTTTGCAATTATCTCTGTAAATAAAAGTTTGGTGTTCACCATTAAAAATTTCGAAAAATTAATTTTTCAATAAAATTTTTCTTACAAATGCCAAGTGAAGTTCGTACACTCAGAAAATTATTGCAGTTACTACATGACGGTCGTTTGTGTAGTAAGTAGTAGCTGTTGTTTTTAACTACAATTTCGGTCGTTTTTGTATGAAAAAATCTCAAACAACTTTTTTTGTAGTAGTTTCAAAAAATAACTACAAAAAATATACTACACTGTAGCAATAGTTGATTTATGTAGTTGTTTTTAGTTTTTTTTTCTAAAACTCGTTTTTTTATAGAAATTTTTATTGCAAAGGAATGTGTCGAGCGAGTTGGTCGTGCGGGATGCGGAAGGAATTATTTTTATACCAAATAAATAATATCTAAATAAATTAAATTACAATTTATTAAATTTAATTATAACAAAAAATATGTTTTTGGAAAAATATTCTTGAGCGAAAGAAAATAAGTGGATAAATGAGATAACAAGTGTGTATAATATAGCGCTCACATAAGCGTGCGTAAAAACCAATCGGAAAAAAACAAAATAAAATGTGTGCAGTGCAGTGTTTTGTTTTCTTATGAGCGCGCCATCTTTCTTTTCTTTGTATACACAACAGAGCAGGTACATACATTTTTGAAACATTTCAAATTAATTCTTTTTTTTTTTTATAAATCAATTTTGCCAAAGCATTTCGTTTTTTTTTTTATTCCAGACAAATTTTGATCAGTAGCGGTGAAAATTTGAAATGAACTATTAAAAAAACAAAGGTAAATACAATCAATTTATTTTGTTTAACATTTTATTAATATAATTTTTTTCTTCTATAATTCCAGATAAATACATCAAAAAATTGACATCATGTCGAAATTCTATACAACCAACTGAAATGTATTGCTTTTTAAATAAATAAATATCAATCATTTAAACGTTTAAGAAATTTTTTAAATAAAATTTCAGGCAATTGTAGAAAAAACAACTGTATTAAACAGTTTTGTAGTAGTTTTTACTACATTTTGTAGTTGAAAATCAATAGTTAAAAACAACAACATGTTCAGTTGTTTTTACCGTTTATGTAGTGGACGCCTTTTCAACGACAAAATGTAGTCAAAACAACTGTCTTTTGTAGTAGATTTTACCGACATACTTTTTTGAGTGTAATTTTTACAAGGAACTCTCGTTAAATAGGAGGTAGCAAAAAATTTCGTCAAATCACGAGAATTCCTTGTATGTTTTTTTTCGCTCGAAAGAGTTTCTATAACACGAACGTCATTCGCCAGCGACGAATTTGCATGTATTTTGTTTTTGTTACAATAACAAAATACACACAAACGAATGACTTTCGTGTTACAGAAACTGGGGATGAGATTGTGATATTTTATGGCCTTTTTTGCTAGGGCATGTAAAATTTATATGCCCAATCAAAATTTAATAAATGAGCTAGAGAAAAATAGACAAAATCTGGGGATCACCATCAAAAATTAAAAAAAATGAAATTTTTCTTAATTTTTTTTGTAGTTATCTCTTTAAATAAAAGAGATAGTGAAAAGTCGAAATATGGGAGTAGTCACCATTAAAAATGTCAAAACATAAATTTTTCTATGAAATTTTTCTTTGCAATTATCTCCTTAAATAACCTTGACTCGGGATTTCTTTCCATAAGCTGCAGCCAGTTAAGCAAATTTCTGCTGGGTTGATAAAATTCTTACCCACTTTTATCAAAGAAAAACTCTCTTAATTTTTCACAGAAGTCTGAGTCATATTTATCTATAGACAAAAACTGAAATTTTTCATACACACTCTAAAAAGTCCTTGTAAAAATACTACTATAAAGTGGGTAAATTTTTATGTAAAATAACACACAACGCCTAAAATTGAGCACCAAGTGTTTAAAATTTTAGTTTACACACAAAAATTTTAATATTACACTCAGAAAAAAAACTAACTAAAAAATGGGAAAACTAACTAAATCCAAGGAAAATTGATAATGATTTAGCTCCATTGCCATGTATTCCTACTTTTTAGTCCATATTTTTCTTTAAAAGAAGGACAAATTTGAACTAGAAAATGGGAAAAAATTTTCCATTTTTTGGTTAAAAAACATTTCTGATAAGGAAATTTTTCCTAAAAATTATTTAATTTTATATTTTTTTAATGGTTTATTTATAGAATAGCATGTGAATACACACATAATTCTCATTGGGTACATATTTTATTAGAAATATAAAGAAAGGGTTGTTTCTTAAAGACAAGTAATAAATTTCATTAGTTTTTTTTAGTTAAATTACAACAACAACTTTGTATTTGACGTCTGTTCCCAGACTATGGGAAAACACGCCAAGGCCAAGGTCTTTATTGTGATTAAAATATTATTTTTCTTCTAACACATACATGTGTAGAAAAAAAATGTAAATATTAAATTTATTACTTGTTATACAAGATCAAACCTTTTGTATTCATGTACTACAAATAATAAACAAAATGTGAACTACAAGCAAGCATGAAACAAAAAATAAATCAACAAAACAATTTCAAGTTATGAAAAATTTACTAAACTTGTGGAAAAAACTTCCTCAAATTAAAAAAGATAAATATGATGAACTAACTGGTAGTAAATTACGTCCTAAAACTGAATTTTTTGAACTAAATTTTGTTTTAAGAAATATGTCTTAAAAATAAAGATTTTTTTTCAATTATTTAGGAAAATTTTTTTTGGCGGTAAGAATTTCTTCCACGTATTAGGGAATTCCATTTAAGGAAAATTATGGCCTATCTAACAGTCCATGAACTAAAATATTTTCCTAAAAGTTAGGAAAATTTCCCAACTTTTAGTTAATTTTAACTTAATTGTGGGAAAATTTATAAACTATTTTGAAGAAAAATTTTCCAAAGTTTAAGTTTCTTCTTTTTTTTGAGTGTACGCACATTATATAGTATTTTGTGAGTTTATAAATATATTTTTAAAATTATAAACACAAAATTTTTAAAATTACACATTTAATGTTTATTGTAAACATTAAGGCCTTTATTCATAATACTTAAAGTGTACTTAAAGTAGGTTTATTTGACAAATATTCATGCAATATCACTCAAATAAACCTACATTAGAATTAATTTACTCATTATGAATAGCCCAGTAAGTGTTTAATTTTCAATATTAAACATTAAATGCGTAATGTTCAACAATTTTAAAATACAAATTGTCAAAATAAAATAAAAAAGGAAAATTTAACCAGAAAATTTTGTTATGCTCGCAATTAAACTAAAATAACGCGAAAAAACCATAAAATGAAAACAAATAAATTAAAAAAAAAGTGAAAATATTAACCAACGCGTTGCTGATCAAAGACACAAAAACAAACCCGATTTTTTTAAATTCGTAATATTTATGAAAAATATACATTGCATTTTTTCTTAAATATTTGCAATTATAAATCAGAAAGGTAAGTACCGCAAATGTCTTGGATTTTTTGAATTATTCTTTACAAAAATGTGTGGATATCAGAATCTGAGAATATTTTTTGGAAAGGAAAAGTGTCTCAGATTATGAGAATTCATCTACAGAAAATTTTTTTTCAAATCCTTAGCAGATTCTGGGAAGATTTCAATAAAAATTTTTTTTTTTTTTTTTTTTTTTTTTTTTTTTTTTTTTAGGCGCCCCAGTAGGCTAGTTGGTAGCGTGCTAGCCTATGAGTCTGGGGGTCGTGGGTTCGATTCCCACCAGAGGCCTTGGTCTGATTCGCTACAACGAGACGAAGGTCATTGTTACCAGTTCTCGGTTAGGTAAAATTAGTATATAATTTGTAATTATATGGTAATTCTTAATAAAATAAAAAAATAAAATAAAAAAATAAAATAAAAATTTTTTGATTCCAACAGATTTTTTTCTGCAAAAAAAAATTTACCAGTTTCTGAGAATTTTTCTATAGAAAAAATTTTTCTGATTCTGAAAACTTTTCTATAGAAAAAATATTTTTGATTCTGAAAACTTTTCTATAGAAAAAATATTTCAGTTTCTGAGAATTATTCTATATACGAAATATCTCAGATTTTAAGAATTTTTCTATAGAACAAAAATATATTCTCATATTTTGTCTATAGAAAAAATATCTCAGAATCTTATATTTTGTCTATAAAAAATATATCAGATTCTGAAAATTTTTCTATAGAAAAATTCATTAGATTCTGAGAATTTTTCTATAGAAAAAATTCAATGGATTCTGAGAATTTTTTTATAGAAAAAAATAAATCAGGCTCTGAGATTTTTTCTAAAGAAAAAATTTCTTATGTTCCGAGAATTTTTCTATAGAAAAATATTTTAGATTCTGAGAATTATTCTATAACAGAAATATTCAGATTCTAAAACTTTCTGTAGAAAAAAAATCTCAGATTCTAAGAAATTTTCTATAGAAAAAAATATCAGATTCTGAGTAATTTTCTGTAGAAAAAATATATCCGATTCTGAGAAATTTTCTATAGAAAAAATGTATCAGATTCTAAGAATTTTTCTATAGAAAAAACAAATCAGATTCTGAGAATTTTTCTATGGAATAAATATCTCAGATTCTTAGAATTTTAATAAAGAAAAAATATCTTCGATTCTAAAAATTTTTCTATTACAAAATATCTCAGATTCTGAGAGTTTTTCTGTAGAAAAATTATTTCAGATTCCGAAAATTTTATAATTTTCCCAGATTTGGAGAATTTTTCTATAAAAAAATATCTCAGATTCTAAGGCCTTTATTCATAATACTTACAGTGTACTTAAAGTAGGTTTATTTGATAAATATTCATGCAATATCAGTCAAATAAACCTACATTAGATTTAATTTACTCATTATGAATAGCCCAGTAAGAATTTTTCTATAAAAAAAATATCTCTAAAAATTATTTTAAGAATTTTTCTAAAGAAAAAATATTTTAGATTCTGAGAATTTTTCTATAGAAAAAATATCTTAGATACCTAGAATTTTTCTATAGAAAAAGTATTTTAGATTCTGATAATTTTTCTATAGAAAAAATATCTCAGATTCTAGGAATTTTTCTTTAAAAAGATATAACAAATTTTAAGAATTTTTCTAATTTTTAAATATTTTAGATTCTGAAAATTTTTCATAGAAAAAATTCTTTAGATTCTAATAACTTTTCTATAGAAAAAATTCTTTAGATTCTGAAAAATTTTCTATAGAAAAAATATCTCAGATACTGATTTTATAGAAAAAATATCTCAGAATTTTACAAAGAATTTTTCTATAGAAAAATTATCTCAGATTCTGTCTCAGATTCTGACATATTTTGTAAAGAAATATTATCTTGAATTCTGAGAATTTTTCTACAGAAAAAACTTCTCAGATTCTGAAAATATTCCCTTGTATGATTTAAATATCAAAAATATCTCGTAAATAATGTGAAATTTTTTTATACTTCCAGTTTGAAGCAACAACTTATGATAAGAAAGTAAAGTTCCAACGAATTCTCCACTCATTGCGATTGTCAATTCTTTAATTTAACAAATTTTATATTTTATTTGGTTATTGTAACGTGTTATTTTCAGGGACCAAAAATAACCGTTATGATTTTATAAAAATCACAAAAAAAAAATTGTTAATTATTTAACAATAATTATATTAAGACACATTTTAGTTAAACATTAACAAAAATTTTGCAAAGATGTCTTAAAATTAATTTTTATTTTTTTATTCACAATTTTCGGGTAATTTTTGGATTTTTATTTTCAACCTAAAAATAAAAGTTTTTTGTTGATTTATTTATTTGATCGAAAAATAACTTTCCCTGCAAACATTTGGAAGAAATATCGCCTAAGAGAAATTGCGGGGATATCTTTTTTTTATCGTAATTACAAATCATCAAAGTAGTATATTTTTAAAATCTTCCTTTTATCATTTTGAGGATATTTTAGCAATATTTAAAAAAAAATATTTTTTTTTGTCAATTATAAAGTAGATAAAATCGCCAAATTATCGAAAATGTATCTTCCAGGTGATTTTCACCTGGGCGATGCATATACGATATCTTCCTTATATCAAACCAAGGAAGATGTATAAAGGAATGCTTCCAAACAAGTAGTTTGTCGCCATAGTTAATTTTTTGATTAAAACCAGAACAATAATATTTACGAATTTTAAAAATAAAATAACAAAAAAAACATACAAATTTTCAAATTTTCTTTTGAACAAAAAAAAAAACATATTGAAAATTTGTCAAAAACAAAAATATTAAAATATAAAAAAAGAAACTTTTTTATCGCGAGCACAATAATTTTATTTCAACGATTAGATTTTGGATTGTATAACGGTATGTGAAGTAAAAAAACGATGGATTCGGATAAAACAAGATACATAGTATCCTTGAATTGTTTTTTTTTTTTTTTTTTCAGGCGTCAAATAAAGGAAAAAGTCCGTGAAAAGGATTTTGTTATGCGGACTTTAAAACTACGGAATACCTTAAATTGTTTTCATTAGTTCTTGGAATCTTTGGAATTAAGGTATTGTGTATTAATTGTAATACAAATACAAACAAAACTTTATATTTTTTGTTTCCATCTATAGAACATGATATCTGCCTCCTCATATGAACTATCCAACGTTTGGTGCTTTGAAGGTAAAATTATACGTACGAACCGTGGACCCAAGATATACGAGGTTTAAACAAATGCAGAGAAAAAGTCCTACGATTCCAAACAAATGTTCATACGAAGAAGATTCTTCAACATTTTGTTAAGTTGACTCAAAATTTACAATTTAGAAAAATTCTGCGAATTCTTTTAGACAAATTCCCAGAACCTGAATAATTTTTCCTATAAAAATTATCAGATTCTGAGACTTTTTTTACAGAAAAATTATCAGATTTAAATACATTCCCCTTAAGAACATTTTTTAAATTCTAAGATACATATATTCTGAGACATTTTTCTCATTGATAAATTTCGGATTATAACATTTTTTTCTAAAAGAAAAGTTCTAAGATTCTCAAAAAATGTTCCTACACAAAAATTCTCGATTCTGAGACATTTTCCTATAGAAAACTTCTCAGATTCTGAGATATTTTTTCTACAGAAAAATTCTCAGATTCTGAGATATTTTTTCTATAGAAAAATTCTCAGATTCTGAGATATTTTTCCTATAGAAAAATTCTCAGATCAGATAGTATTTAAATGTCGTAATTGTTATTGTTCTGATTTACGTCGTTGGTAGCAGTCCTTTATAATTAGTCCATGTATCAAACGGATGAAAAAAAAAACGAAATCAAAATATTTTATTTGTTAAAAATAAATTTCCATATTATAATATCGTTTTTCTTCGTTTTTTCGCAATAAATGTGAAATAAATCAAACAAAAATTTCTGAAAAGTGGTTTTAAGAGGTAAGTAATGAATTTGCTACAAATAAATATAAATCTGCTCTATTAATTAACTTCATTTCGTTTCTCCATTAGGTCCAGCAAATTTGTGACCAATTTTTGACGCATAACATTTATCAAGATCATGGAACCAATCAAGAAATCATCAGTTAAGACAATTTTTTGTAGTGTGGTATCTTTTCAATTATATCTAACAATAAAAACCATCATTTTGAAACAAAAACCACGACATCTTCTTTTTATCTTCCAAGAACAGCATTGGGGATATCGTTTAGGGGATTATCTGGCAATATTTTCTAAGTAAAATTTTAGTAAAATCGTAAATTTATCTTCCAAACGATTATCTGGCAATATTGCCCTTTTATCTTCCAGAGGAATTGCTTTCGAATCTCTTGGGCGTATTGCTTTCGGGACACGATTTCTACCAAAGGGTGTTTCTTCCGCAATACGAAGAAGATATCCCCCGCAATACAATTTATCTTCCAGGCGATACGCTTGGGTATCTTCTTCGTATCGAAATGCTTGCAGGGTTTATTTCGATTTTTATTTTATTCAATCAATTTTGTACAAATATTTTACAAACAAATATGTATGTATTGAAGAGCTGATATTATGAGATTTTATCCAAAACTTTTTATCAGAATCTGTGGACCATAATCCCATGTTTTAGGATTTCAAAATATTTTTCCGTAATCTCTAAAAGATCTGGAAAATAGCCATATTACATCAAAACACATTTCGGACGTTGGACATTAAAAGCTGATTCAGGGAAAATATGAAAAATTTAAAATCCCGATTTTGGGCCAAAACTGCTGATTAAAACCTTTGGACCAAAATCGCATGTTTTAGGATTCTAAAATATTTTTTTTACAATCTACACAAGATTTATAAAATTTTAAGCCATATCATACTAGTAGACATTTAAAAACGAAGCATCCGGAAATAATCTTTGAGAAACCTGACAATGACCATATTGCACATAATGCTGACTTAGGAAAAAGTATGACAAATTTTAATCGCGACTTTTGTCCAAAAATACTAATCAAAATCTATTGCCAAAATCGCATATTTTAGGACCATAACATATCTTTCCATAATTTACACAAGATTTTCAAAATTTTAAGCGATATTTTCCAAAAAGTCGAACAAGAATTTATAACGGAAAGCAGCATCTATTGACCAAAATCGTGGTTTTAGAATTATTAAAATATTACGCCAAATTCCGTAAATTTTGAGCCAAATTTAGCAAAAACATAATAATTTTGGTCAATAATTTCTTTGAACTTTGAGCGCTGTTTGCCGTGAAGATTTATTTTAAATTTTATCACACAGTCAGCTCTTTTATGGCCAATCTTAAAGAGTATTTCCGGATGATTTTAAATGTCTATTGATGTCCATTTTGCTCCACAAATTTTTATTTTTGTTAAATTTTATTTTATTTATTTGATAGTCAAATAAATATGTTTGTTTTATTTTTGTTATTTATTTTGATTTTTATTTTTGATTATGAAATAATAAATAATAAAAATCAAAATATTGATTGAATATTTTAATTTTTAAAATAAAAATCGTAAACAAACTGTTTGATTTTTGTTCAAATTTAAACATTTTAAAGTATTTAAAAGTTAGTAATTTTTTTAAATATAAATTGTAACGGTTATGTCCCTGGTTATTTTTCATTTGTTATTAATATTTAGTTTAAGTTACGAATAATTTTATAACCCCAAAAAAATTTGTATTTAAATTATAATTTTTGAATATTATACATATTTCACTATTATACCCATTTTCATTTCAGTTTAAATAAAAACTACACTCTAAAAAGTCCTTGTAAAAATACTACTATAAAGTGGGTAAATTTTTATGTAAAATAACACACAACGCCTAAAATTGAGCACCAAGTGTTTAAAATTTTAGTTTACACACAAAAATTTGAATATTACGCACATTATATAGTATTTTGTGAATTGATAAATATTTTTATAAAATTATAAACACAAGAATTTTAAAATTACACATTTAATGTTTATTGTAAACATTTTGTGTTTAATTTTTGATATTAAACATTAAATGCGTAATGTTCAACAATTTTAAAATACAAATTGTCAAAATAAAATAAAAAGAAAAATAAAACCAGAACATTTTGTTATGCTCGCAATTAAACTAAAATAGCGCGAAAAAACCATAAAATAAAAACCAATATAGTTAAAAAAATTGAAAATATAACCAATAGTTTCTAAGTTTCAAAGCAACGTAAAATTTCTAAGAGGCTGATCAAAGACATATGTAAAAACAACACCGATTGTTATAAATTCGTAATATTTAAGAACACTGTTAATTGCATGTTTTTCTTAAATATTTGCAATTATAAATCAGAAAGGTAAGTACCACAAATGACTTGGATTTTTTGAATTATTCTTTACAAAAATGTCTGGATATAAGAATCTGAGAATATTTTTATCAGGAAAAAGGTTTCTCAGATTATGAGAATTTATCTACAGAAAAAAATGTTTTAAGTCCTAACCAGATTCTGGGAATATTTAAATAAAAGGTTTTAGATTCTTACAGATTTTTTTTTCTGCAGAAAAAATGGATCAGATTCTGAAATTTTTTCCATAGAAAAGCTATTTCATATTCTGAGAACTTTTTTATAGAAAAAATATTTCAGATTCTGCGAATTATTCTATAGAAAAAATTTTTCAGATTCTGAGTATTCTATATAAGAAATATTTTAGATTCTAAAAACTTTTCTGTAGAAAAAATATCAGATTCTAAAAATTTTTTTATAAAAAAAAAAAAATCAGATTCTGAGAAATTTTTAAAGAAAAAAAAAAATAAACCAGACTCTGTGAAATTTTCTATAAAAAAATATATCAGATTCTGTAAAATCTTCTATAAAAAAAATATATCAGATTCTGAGAAATTTTCTATAAAAAAATGTATTAGATTCTAAGAATTTTTCTATAGAAAAAATCAAATCAGATTCTGAGAATTTTTCTATAAAAAAATATCTCAGATTCTGAGAATTTTTCTAAAAAAATATCTTAGATTCTAAGAATTTTCCTATAGAATTAATATCTCAAACTTTAAGAATTTTTCTGTAGAAAAAAATTTTTTATATTTTGTCTATAGAAAATATATCACAGATTCTTATATTTTGTCTATAGAAAAAATACATCAGATTCTGAGAATTTTTCTATAGAAAAATTCATTAGATACTGAGAATTTTTCTATTGAAAAACTTTATTAAATTTTGAGCATTTTTCTATATAAAAAAATATCTCAGATTTTGAGAATTTTTCTGAAGAAAAAATATTTTAGATTCTCAGAATTTATATCAGATTCTGAAAAATTTTTTATAGAAAAAAATATCAGATTCTGAGAAATTTTCTATAAAAAATATATCAGATTCAGTAAAATATTCAACAAAAAAAATATATCAGATTCTGAGAAATTTTCTTTAAAAAAAATGTACCAGATTCTAAGAGTTTTTCTATAGAAAAAAATACCTCAGATTCTAAGAATTTTAATATAGAAAAAATATCTTCGAATCTGAAAATTTTTCAATTACAAAATATCTTAGATACTCAAATTTTTCTGTAGAAAAATTATTTCAGATTCCGAAATTTTTATAATTTTCCAAGATTTTGAAAAAATATATCAGATTCTTAGAATTTTTCTATAGAAAAACTATTTCAGATTCTGAGAATTTTTCTATAGAAGAACTATCTCAGATTCTGAGAATTTTTCCTTAGAAAAATATCTCAGATACTGAGAATTTTTCAATAGAAAAAATATCTCAGATTCTTTGAAATTTTCTTTAGAAAATATTTCAGGTTATGAGAATTTTTCTATCAAAAAAAAAATATCTTAGATTCTGAGAATTTTTCTATAGAAAAAAAATATCAGATTCTGATTATTTTTCTATTAAAATAATGTCGCAGATTCTAAGAAGTTTTATACATAAAAAAAAGATTCTGAGAATTTTTCCATAAAAAAATATCTAAGATTCATATAATTTTTTTATAGAAAAAATATCTCAAATTCTGAGAATATCTTAGATTCTTATATTTTTCTATAAAAAAAAATTCAAATTCTGAGGATTTTTCTATAAAAAAATTGCTCAGATTTTTAGAAATTTTTTATGGAAGAAATGGCTCCGATTCTAAAATTTTTTCTATACAAAATATATAAGATTCTGAGAATTTTTCTATAGCAAAATATTTCAAATTCTTAGAAATTTTTTAAGGAAAAAATGTCTCAGATTCTGACATGTTTTATATAGAAATATTATCTTGGATTCTGAGAATTTTTCTATAGATAAAATTGCCCAGATTCTGAGAATTTTCTACGCAGAAATTTCTCAGATTCCGAAAATATTCCCTTGTATGGTTTAAATATCAAAAATATCTCGTAAATAATGTGAAATTTTTTATACTTGCAGTTTGAGACAACAATTAATGATTAGAAAAGTCCAACGAATTCTTCATTCCAACGAATTCTACATTCAAACGAATTCTCCATTCATTGCGATTGCTCGTAAGTATTTATTTTCTTAAATAATTGCAATTTATTGGTTTAACAATTAAATTTATCTTTTTAAATAGTTTTAGAAACAGAAGACTCATAAAAAATATTTATGTTCATACTTCTCTGGAGTAGAAAGTACTAATGGGCGAAAAGGTGGATATAATAGAACAGCATATTCAAGTGGTTCCTGTTTCTTTACATTTAACATTTTATATCCTGCTGAAATCTGTCAGACGATGGATTTTGTTTTTTTATTCTATCTCCAAAAATTTGAGTGGCAAACAACTATTAATAATGTTCAAAAAATCAATTCTTTAATTTAACAAATTTTATCTTTTATATAGTTATTGTACCGTATTATTTTTTATTTATTATTAATTTTTAGTTTAAGATACGAATAATTTTATAACCACAAAAAAAATTGCATTTAAATAATAATGTATGCATATTATATTTAACTATTATACCAAATTTCAATTTAGTTTAAATAAAAACTAAAAAAATAATAATAAAAATGCATTTTTGGCTTTATTTTTTATAAGAATAAATTTTTTTGCAGGCTGTTAAAAATTATGCACCTTTTATGTAAAAGAAAACATTTAAGATGCAATTTTAAACATTTTAAATCTATTTTTGAGCACAAGTAAGCTAAAATTACACATTTTGTGTGTATTGCCAGAGAATTTTGAAAGCAGTTCATTTGTAGGTTTACACACAAAATGTTTATTAGTTGTACACACTTTGTGTGCAAATGTTGAAATTTAAACACATCGAGTATTTTTACCCACTTTATTGTAGGAGAACAGTTACCTACAATAAAGTGGGTAAATTTCAACAAAAATTTATAAGAGTGTATAAAAATAATAATAAAAATGCATTTTTGGTTTTATTTGTTTATAGGAATAAATTTTTTAGCAGGTTGTTAAAAATTAGGCACCTATTATGTAAAAGAAAACATTTAAGATGCAATTTTAAACATTTTAAATCTATTTTTGAGCACAAGTAAGCTAAAATTACACATTTTGTGTGTATTTCCAGAGAATTTTGAAAGCAGTTCATTTGTAGGTTTACACACAAAATGTTTACAACTACACACTTTGTGTGTAAATTTAAACACATCGAGTATTTTTACCCACTTTATTGTAGGAGAACAGTTACCTACAATAAAGTGGGTAAATTTCAACAAAAATTTATAAGAGTGCAGAAAAAGTAATATAGTATTACTTACAGATTCTGAGACATTTTATCTTGAGAAGAAGTCCCAGATCTGGATACATTTTTGTGTTTTCACACTCAGATACATTTTTCATACATGAACATGAACATCCAAAATTTGAAAAAGGAGTTCTCTACTGTTCGAAAAATCGAACAGAGGATCGAAATGGGTTAAATCTAAAAAAATTACAATGTAAAAAAAAAAATTAAAAACAGAAAATAAACAAATGCTAAATTTTCGTTGTTGCTTGAAACAATTTCTGTGCTGATTCATATTGCATTTCATGCACATATAAATTGCGGTGGTCAAGGGGAATATATTTTTTTAATTGCAGAAAGATGAGAATTTACATTAGTAATAAAATTTGCTTGAATTTCCACCTTTTCCATACATAAATATTATTTTGAAAAAGGTAATCTCTACTGTTCGAAAAATCGACCAGAGAATCGAAATGGGCTAAAATTGGGACTCCAATATTGGTCCTTTTATGATACGGTGTTTAATATTACCGGTAACGAAGTTCCGGCGTGCGTGCTAATACTTCATATGAGGCATTCCACACCAACTATTCCACTACAGAAAAACCATAGTGGTTTCAATGGAACACAGTAAAGTCTTTAAAACAAAAGTTTTTTATATATCTTTTTGTATGCACTATTATAAATTTTTGTTGAATTTTACCCACTTTATTGTAGGTAACTGTTCTCCTACAATAAAGTGGGTAAAAATACTCTATGTGTTTAAATTTCAACATTTGCACACAAAGTGTGTACAACTATTAAACATTTTGTGTGTACACCTACAATTTAACTGCTTACCAAATTCTGTAGCAGTACACACAAAGTGTGTAATTTTAAAATATTTGTGTCTAAAAACTGTCAGAATGTGTGTAAAAATGCATATAAAATGTTCAAAATTGCATGCAGATTCTGAGACATTTTTTCTATAGAAAAATTCTCAGAATCTGAGACATTTTTTCTATAGAACCTGAGAAATTTTTTTCTATAGAAAATTTCTCATAATCTGGGACATTTTTTATAAAACAAATTTCTCAGAATCTGAAACATTTTTTTAATAAAAATTCTATAGAAAACTTCTCACAATTTGTTGGACTTACCTTTCTGGTGTGAAATTGCAAATTTATTTTGAAAGATCTTCACACAATAGATTCTTCTTAGGCATTACAAATATTCATATTCGCGTTTTTATACCCTACACCACACTGTGGTACAGGGTATAATGAGTTTGTGCTGATGTTTGTAACTACCCGAAATATTGGTCCTAGACCCACTTTTAAGTATACCAATCGACTTAGAATCACTTTTTGAGTCGATTTAGCGATGTCCGTCCGTCCGTCTGTCCGTCCGTCCGTCTGTCTGTCCATGTAAACGGTGTAAACACGATACAGGTCGCAATTCTCGATCAATTGACTTGAAATTTAAAACTTAAGCCACTTTTGGCCCAAGGACGAAACCTATTGAAATTGGAAAAAAATCGGTCCATATTTAGACCTAGCCCCCATACAAAGGTCCTCTTTAGTTTTGGCTCAAATGACTCTAATATTCGCATTTTAATAGGTATCTTTTCAAAAATTGGCAGGAATTAATGTTTTATACACACAAATCACCATTCCGAATTTTAAAGAAATCGAACCAGTTCTTCTAGTAGCCCCCATACAAACCACCTTCCCGATTTTCACATAAATCTCTCAATTTTCATGAAAATAAAAAAAATATATAATTAAAATTCTGTTTGTGTATGTTATCATCGGACCATTTTGGACTTAGGTCCCATGTGGAAATTTCGCCCGATATTCAGTTGAAGCGATTTATTGTCAACAAAAAGAAGCCTATTCCACTCAAATTTGATTAGTGATTGCTTTTTACACTTATTAAAGATTTGACAAAATATAGATCTAATCAGTCCATGTTTGAACTTGGGACCCATGGTCCGGGAAACTCTGGTGTAGGGTCTTATATGGTCGGTCTTGACCGACTATAATTTTCTTACTTGTTTTGTTTTAATTTCGATTATATAAAATTTTCTGATATTTTCCTTTTTATTTTATTTTATTTTATTTTATTTTATTTTATTTTATTTTATTTTATTTTATTTTATTTTATTTTATTTTATTTTATTTTATTTTATTTTATTTTATTTTATTTTATTTTATTTTATTTTATTTTATTTTATTTTATTTTATTTTATTTTATTTTATTTTATTTTATTTTATTTTATTTTATTTTATTTTATTTTATTTTATTTTATTTTATTTTATTTTATTTTATTTTATTTTATTTTATTTTATTTTATTTTATTTTATTTTATTTTATTTTATTTTATTTTATTTTATTTTATTTTATTTTATTTTATTTTATTTTATTTTATTTTATTTTATTTTATTTTATTTTATTTTATTTTATTTTATTTTATTTTATTTTATTTTATTTTATTTTATTTTATTTTATTTTATTTTATTTTATTTTATTTTATTTTATTTTATTTTATTTTATTTTATTTTATTTTATTTTATTTTATTTTATTTTATTTTATTTTATTTTATTTTATTTTATTTTATTTTATTTTATTTTATTTTATTTTATTTTATTTTATTTTATTTTATTTTATTTTATTTTATTTTATTTTATTTTATTTTATTTTATTTTATTTTATTTTATTTTATTTTATTTTATTTTATTTTATTTTATTTTATTTTATTTTATTTTATTTTATTTTATTTTATTTTATTTTATTTTATTTTATTTTATTTTATTTTATTTTATTTTATTTTATTTTATTTTATTTTATTTTATTTTATTTTATTTTATTTTATTTTATTTTATTTTATTTTATTTTATTTTATTTTATTTTATTTTATTTTATTTTATTTTATTTTATTTTATTTTATTTTATTTTATTTTATTTTATTTTATTTTATTTTATTTTATTTTATTTTATTTTATTTTATTTTATTTTATTTTATTTTATTTTATTTTATTTTATTTTATTTTGTTTTATTTTATTTTATTTTATTTTATTTTATTTTATTTTATTTTATTTTATTTTATTTTATTTTATTTTATTTTATTTTATTTTATTTTATTTTATTTTATTTTATTTTATTTTATTTTATTTTATTTTATTTTATTTTATTTTATTTTATTTTATTTTATTTTATTTTATTTTATTTTATTTTATTTTATTTTATTTTATTTTATTTTATTTTATTTTATTTTATTTTATTTTATTTTATTTTATTTTATTTTATTTTATTTTATTTTATTTTATTTTATTTTATTTTATTTTATTTTATTTTATTTTATTTTATTTTATTTTATTTTATTTTATTTTATTTTATTTTATTTTATTTTATTTTATTTTATTTTATTTTATTTTATTTTATTTTATTTTATTTTATTTTATTTTATTTTATTTTATTTTATTTTATTTTATTTTATTTTATTTTATTTTATTTTATTTTATTTTATTTTATTTTATTTTATTTTATTTTATTTTATTTTAATTTTATTTGACAAATTGAATTCATATTCTTAAATTTTGTACTTTTACACATTTAATGCTCAATACCATAAATCAAACACAAAATGTTTACTGTAAACATAATATGCGTAATTTTACACACAAAATACTATCTAATGTGTGTAATTTTAAAATATTTGTGCGCAAACAAAATTTTCAAACACTTTGTGTTTAATTTTAGGCGTTGTGTGTTATTTTACATAAAAATTTACCCACATTATAGTAGTAATTCTACAAGCATTTTTTACACTCAAAAAAAAAAACTGTAATGTTAGCAAAAAAAGCTTGTAAACCTACAAGAAAATTTGCTGATTTTGAACCCACAATTTTTTTGCTAAAGTTAGCAAAAATGTTTTGCCAATAATTAGTTAACAAAAAATTTATTTTTTTTGACCCATTTGAGGACCCCATTGGGTTCGGACCCGATAGGTCCAGACCCCGATGGGCCTAGACCTAGTTGGGTTCCTTAAAAATCGTCATAGTTTTTGATCCAAAATTTGTGTCCGTTTCGCTCTACCTTGCTTAGTTTTTAAGATACGTGATTATAGGGGACCACTGGGGTCTTGAGAATTAAAAAACTCGATAACTTCAAAAATATTACTCGGAGAGCTTTTGACTGTTTTGCGGTCTTGTTCTACGTATTGAGGGCTACATGAATGCTTTTGGACTTTTTGTTGTGTCGGCAATATTTACTGAGATATGGGCATTTTAAAATTTTCGGGAATGCAAACTTTTTTGGATCCAAAGTTAGGGCGCATTAGGGTCCACACATGTGAAGGGGACCCGCGAAAGTATGGAGATTCTAAGAACCAAAAATGCCCTCCATTTTGCTCTATCTGGCTTAGTTTCCGAGATAGAGCCATTTTAAGTTTTCTGAAAATAAAAAAAAATTTACCATTTATTTTTGCTAATGTTAGCAAAAAATCTTGTAAAAATGTTGTCAACTCAATTTCAAATCTTAGCAAAAGAAATTAGTTCAACGTTTGTTTAAAATTACTAATGTGCTAAATGAAGTTTACAAGAATTTTTTGCTAACATGCTAATCTCAACGAAAATTTTGCTAAAAGTTAGCTAACTAGCATTAGCAAAAAAAAATTAGTAAATCTACTAACGTATTTTTTTGAGTGTAGAGTGCATGGGCCATCGATTAAAAAAATAAAAATTGGAAAATTGTTAGAAGAAGTTCTGAGTTTTTAAAATTTAAACTTAAACTTTTTTTTTTTTTTAATTTACAAAAAAGTTAAAGTGCTTTTCTATCTGTTCTAAAATTTTCAGAGATGCGTTTTGCCTTGTTTTCGAGAAATCAAATGTTAAAGATTCACTACGCTAATTTTATACAATACCACTGTGGAACAAATTCAGGTTAGCAAATGTAAGGCCGATTCTGAAAGTGAGGGGTTAAAATGGAGGCTAAATTAGAAGACCCGTATCGAGGCGTTTGTTTATGTTAGTTTGATTTTTTTATTTATCGACCTTTGACCTTTGCAGTCAAATGCCGATTTTCAGCATATTGTTTATATGGTTTTTTGTCTATAACTCGTCGACTAATTGATATTTTGTCAATCTGTAAAAGCTAAATTATTATTGAGACCTATCCAACAATTAAAATTTAAAAAAAAAATGATTTAGAAAATTTTTGTGGTTCTTATTATTTTCACCCCTCATTCTCAGAATCGACCTAACTTTTGCTAACCTGAATGACACAGTGTAATGGTGTTTATAATGTGTGCGTATGAGTATTATCAACATTAAAAAAATATTTGAAATAGCGATGGGAGCGTGAGTGAGTTTTTATTTACGATCACGCACTAATGAAAGAAAAAAAAATATTCACGCACGATATTTTTTTTACTCACGCTATTTTACTCACGCTCGTGACTTATTTTTTTCTACTCACGTGTGCGTGAATGAGCGTGAGCACAATAAAATATCGTGCGTGACTAAATTTTTTCTTTCATGAGCGTGCGTAATCGAAAGAAATTGTGGAGGGTATCACTACATTCGGCAAGGCCGAATTTAACTTTTTTACTTGTTATTACTCATACGCACACGTTATATACACCATTATTGTATAAAATTAGCGTAGTGCAATCTTTAAAATTTGGTTTCTCGAAAACGAGGTAAAACTCATCTCTAAAATTCTCAGAACAGATAGAAAAGCATTTTCTAAAAAAAAATGCATCATGTTTTTTGATAAATAAAGTTTAAGTTTAAATTTGGAAAATTCAGAACTTCTTTTGAAAATTTTCCAACTTTTATTTTTTTAATCGATAGCGCATACAAAAATCTATAAAAGCTTTAATTTTAAAGACTTTACTGCAGCGATACGCAGACACATACTATAACATTTATGCTTGTGTGGGTAGTAGCAAGCGAAAAGTCAACAAATTTGCTTAAGCAACAGAATTTTATAGTGTATGTGTGTTGACAGCGCACAAGCAGCGCCTATTCCCGCGGGAATAGGAATTACAAAAATGCGTATCACTGCTTTACTGTGTTTCACAGGGGGCCTCCTTAGGCTAGTTGATAGCGTGCTAGCCTTTCAAAGTGGGGGTCATGGTTTCGATTCCCAACCTTGGGTTTTTTTCGCTACAACGAGATGACGGTCATTTTTACCAGTTCTCGGTTAGGTGGAATTTATTAAAAATTAGTTGTAAATATATAGAAAGAATAAATAAAAATAATTGATCATGTGATCAAAACTATTATTATTAATACTGTCTCAGTCAGAAACTGCCAACCGTTCCAAAGAAAAAGTCTCGGCATGCACTTTATTTTTTGTGTAGAAGGTAGTATGAATTCGAAAAAGTGCTTTCCAAGCGCTTTGCCAATGTTTTTCTATTTAAATCCGTTCAAAGTATAAATTTTTTATTAAAATTTATTAATTTTAATAACAATTTGAATATTTTTTATTTCCTTGCAGGATAAGTGGCCCGGCCTTGATAGTTCTCATGATATGTCACTTATACACAATGACCTACATAGAGTCTCTGGACCTACATATTACAAACTTGACACCTTTTATATAAAAACACCTGTTTCTTTCGTGAGGAACTCCGGCTACATACCCGTTTCGGTTCAATGCACTACTTTTTTTCAGGACTTTTGCAAATTTTTTCCTAAAAGCATTTTTAATAAATTTTTTATTCTAAAGCGCAAAGAAAAGTGCAAACTAATTTTTTCCGGGACTTAGAAAATTGTTCGAAGTTTGTTCAGAATTTTTTTATCCTAATAAATGAGTCAATAAATCTTTTATCCTAATTTAATAAATTTCTTTATTCAAATAAACACCAAAAAAAGTTGTGTCTTATGGACTTATCACGGTGCCCTGGAGAGGATTTAAATAAAATTTTGGTGTTACTCCAATTCTTAAGCGGATTATGTTTTTTGACTATAAAAGAAAGAAAATGACCCAAAAAAGAAAAAAAGTACCAGGCACTTTTTTTTTTTTTGGCGGGCAAAAAAAGAATTACAAAAAACGAAAAAAGAATTTATTCTTTCAAATGCATTAACATTTTTTTATACAGATGAAAATTCCTCGCATATTCACTTATCAGTGAGATTAAAATATATTTGTGACATAGTTTTTCAGACATGAGACTTAAAAGAATAGTTTCACTATTTAGTGAGACTAAATCAAATTTCTTCTTTAATTTAATGAAAATTTTAACTTTAGTAGGTACTTCACATTTAATATTGATCCTGTTTCGAGATTTTGAAGGGGAGAAGTTACCCCAACAATACAAACAAATTTTACAAAGGAGTTTTGGTGAAATAAACAAAATTAAAAAAATATATTTAGTGCATCCATAAGATTGACAATAAAGAAATAGTCCCAACTACTTTCTGCATCTCTTTTCAAACTATTTATATTGTTTTACTCTTTCTTAGGCACTGCAAACGAATTTTGCAATCGTTTTTTCTATCGTTTTCTGTTTTTTTAGTTTTGAAAAAACAAATTTTATCAAAAAAGTATAAATTCTTTTAATATGATATGACTCACTAATGTCTAAAGTGAGGCAACTTTGTGTTTTGCTGTCCGTCTGAGTAGTACACTGAAAACATTTAAGATTTTACATTTTTAAATAATTTACAAGGACATATTTCATTTTGTTTCAATTAATAGTGAAATTATTCTTTTAAGTCTCATATCTGGAAAAATAATTTATATATATATTTAAATCTCACTGATAAGTAAATATGCGATGAATTTTTATGCGTTTAAACAAATTTTAACGCATTTGAGAGAATAATTTTTTTTTTGTTTTTTGAAATTCTTCTTTTTGCCCGCCAAAAAAAAAGAAAAAAGCGCCTAGTACTTTTTTTTCTTTTTTGGCTCATTTTCTTTCTTTAATCGTCTAAAAACATAATCCACTTAAAAAGTGGAGTAACATCAAAATTTTATTTAAATCCTATCCAGGGCACCGTGTTATGTATATAATTTATGTACGTCCCATTTTTTTGTTCTAAAAGTGCTATAATAGTACCATATTTTTTGTTTTTAAAGCGCTTTCAAAGCGCTTTAAAATAGCAACGGCATACCGTTTACCGTGGTTATCATTTTGGACGCTGACTGTGATGCTTTGCCAGCACACTAGCGACCATAAAAGGTACTTTGCCAGCACTCTCCCGTTCGTATTTTTCTGCCTGGGGTGTTTCATTAAATTTACATAAATATTGAAATAAAGATACTCATCAAGGTCTTTGTCTCCCGCTCTTAATATTTTGGAACTTTTTAACAGAAGGTACGAAAACTGTTAGACGAGGAAAATACGATAATGTTAAATTAACATTGTTGGTTTGACAAATAATGCTAACTTTTTATATCGAAAAAGCGCTTAATAAATTTTGAAAAAATGTATCAATTTATAATTATTATGGTAATATTATTTAAGAAATACCTTTAAAAGTGTTTAAAACAAATTCTCAGCAAATAAAAAGTCATTGGATTTCCCGATAATCCACAAAAAAAACTTATTTTACAGCTAGATGAAAAAAAAATGCTAGCTTTAGTCTGAAAATCGCCAAATTGCAACACTTTTTTTTGTTTATATCGAACTTAAGGGATTTTTTTTGGTTTGATCAAACGTCCAGTTCGATGGCGGACTTAGCAAAGGGAATTTAAGAGAGGGTTTAACAGAAGAAGGGAGACTTCACATATCTTTAAGTATTGATAGTCTTTGTACTCATGCAAAAAATTCTGATATTTTCAATATTTGACCATGCCTACAAAGCCCACTTTTTGAAAAAACTCAAATTTTATTTGTGTTATTTAATAGTGTAAGGGTGAATACAATGCAATTGATTTCATATTGCCACGACATAACTTTTTTTTGCTGAACATTTGGTGTGGAATGCCTCATATACGAATATATTAAAATTTTGACAGCGAAACGTCTGTTGGGTCACCTATTATCAAAATAATAAGTCATTATGTTTTTTTTTTTTTTTAAATATATTACTTTTTATTTGTAGGCAGTTTTAAAGAACATATTTTTTTTTTTTGTAATGACATTTATATAATGAATATGTTTTGAATAATCATCGTTTTTATATTTTCCACTTAATTTTCATGTTTCTTCCTATTTAATCCATGTTTTTGTTAATATTTCTATATAGTTCATTTATCCGGTTAAATTTTGTTAATGCGATTTCATTCTTTCATTCTTTGTTATTTATTCATTTCATTTGCAAAGTCAATTTAATTATTCTGTTAATAAATTTTTTAATCTTATAATTAAAAAAAAAAAAAATAACGATAAAAAAAATTTTGTTTTATTTTTTGTTCGTCAATAGTATATAATATATATATATGTATGTAAATGTGTATATTATTATTATTTTTTCTTTAATATCATAGATCACTGAATTATTAAAAAAAAAAGAAAAATTTTATTTTTGGTTTTGAAAAAATGGTTACTGCTTTTTACTTTTGAGATTTTAATATTGATTTTTTTTTTTAATTTTTATTATTTTTTTGTTTGTTTTTTATATTTATTTTATTTAAATACTTTTGTATGTGATGTTGTATGTTTTGAATGTTATTTGTATGCATCGAATCATGAGTATAAATTTGAAAAACTTTTTTTAGAATTTAATGAAGAGCGATAAGAAAGAATTTAATTTTGTCTAGGAATTCAAAATTAAAATTCTTGTTTGTTCGTTATTCATTAAAGTCTTTAAAAATCTGTTTTGTTTTTTTATTTTTTCTATGGATTTTTCAATATTTTGTTTTAGAATTGCTTTTATTTTTTGTTTTGCATTAAATTGTAAAAACGATGAGGTAAAAATCATTATTATATTATTCTTTTTTTTTTATGTTGAAAACATAACAAAGTATTTTCAATTAATAACAATAAAAAGTATATAATTTTGTTTTTTTTTGATAAAATGTACATAAATTCTTTAACCTTTTATTTTTTTTTTATTATTTATACTATTTTAAGTTTAAATATATTTACTATATATATATTTGAGTAAATTTATAATTTTTTAGTATTATTATTATTCTAAATTAATAATATTTTAACAATGAACATAAAAATATGTATGTAAAGTTTTTTTTTTTCTTATTGTTGTATATCCTTTAAATCATTCCTACTTAAGTGTATAAGAGCGGCACTACATTTTATACTTTTCAAATATTAACCACTTTGTCTCGGAATATCTTGAATCTTGGTCTTATAACTGATTATAACAGGGAAATTATAAAACTGTAGAATATTGTGCATTCGTGTGATAACTATTAGTTAGCAATTCATTCAAGACAAAGATAACAATAATTGACCTAATTATTATCAAACATGTATTTTTGTAAAAAGTGCTGTATAGGTAATTAATCAAGCTTTAATTTAAGCTTAATGGAGTCCAGATTGAGTAAATATTAAATGTGCTATGAGGGTCGAAATGGCAATTGAAATTATTGAAAGACCGTTTTTAGGATATTTTTAGAAGTACACAGAAAGAATTGAAAACGAAAGTCAATCAACAAAAACGCGGATTCAATTAATTTTTTAATTGAAACTCCTCCGATAAAGATAATTGTTATATCAATCATCAAATTGTAAGTGATTAATTGTTTTTTTTTCAATTAATCACTTTTTCGATTTTGATCAAAAATTTTATAAATTTATTATTTAAAGTCAATTAAAATAATGATTGATTTAACAAATGAATTTCAAGCTTATGGAAAAATTACGAAGAAATTCCTATTTTTTGCTTTCCAACATGTTGCCGACAATAAAAAAAAGTAAAACCATAGTATAAAGCAAGGTAGATTTATATAAGGTAATATTTTAGTGACGTAAATGAAAACAATTGTCTTTCAAAATCATTTAGTCGGCAAAAACGACTTAAATGTTCAGTGCACATTAACCAATTTAAACGCTTTTTAAGACTTTAAAATTTTAAAAAACAACTAAATTATAAAAAAAATATTGAAATTCAAACGAAATTCTTTTATTTCCCACGATAAAAATTAAAAAAAAAATAAAATATTTTTAAGCATAAAAAGTGTAGTGTAAACTCAAGTCATTTATGCCGAATAAAATATTTTTATTTCGTTTTGAAAATTCGTAAATATTATTGTTTTAAAATTTGTCAAAAAACTTACTATGGAGGAAAAGTGAGGTTATTGGATCTTACCTTGTATAAATTTCTGGTCGATAGTCTCCAAGCTAAAACATTAAAAATTTAAAAACTGATCCAATAGTTTATATTTAGTTATCAAATAGTTTTCGCAACGACCGAAACAAAAATAAAATTAAATACGGTAGACGAACTGCTAATTTTTTGACCTTTAAATTTTGTAACCATCAATTTTTGGTAAACGAAGAAACAAAGAAAAGATCTTATTGTTAAATAACACCGCTCTACAAATCTAAGGTTTGTCGCTGGGTTTGGTGCTCCAATTCCAAAACGGTCACTCAAATTTTTCTATCACGTCACAATTTGGAGAAAATCGCTGTTAAAGTGTCAAAAAATGCCAATTTTGACAATTTTTGAACGCCTATAAAATAAGATCCTGACATGCAAATGACTTGGTTTCAAGCTCATTCGAAAGTGTGTAATTTTATCTTTTAGACAAGATCAAATCTTCTTGGAATTTAATTTTCTAAAGTGGTAAAAAAATCATTAGCCACAAGTGCTTTAAATCTAAAATTTACGTATGAATTTGTAATAAAATTTGTTAAAAACACTGTGTAAATAAACTAAATATTGAAAAAATGGAAGGTTTTTTGCTAATGATTTTTTTACCATTTTCGAAAGTTAAATTTATCTAATCTTTAAGAGAAAATTACAGGCTTTCGAATGAGCTTGATACCAAGTCATTTGCATGTCAGGATCTTATTTTATAAGCTTTTAAAAAGGGTAAAAATGCCCTTTTCGGCACTTTAACCGCGAATTACTCAAAATCCTGACGTGATAGACATATTTGATCCAAATCACTAACCAGAATCCAATACGCATTTTCTTTTTGAGCTGTGTAATTTCAGTACACCAAAGTGTAAAGTAATGAGATATGAAAATAATTAAAACAAGTGAGAGTGTTAAATTCGGCTGTGCCGAATCTTTTATACCCTCCAACACGTAAAAAAAAACAGGGGCGTCTTTTTTTTTTGGGGGGGGGGGTAAAGTTGGTTGGACACAACCTCCCTGGATCCAACTGCAAGCCTATGAACTTCTTTTGACATAACAATGTTTCGTTTGCTAAGCAAAAGTACAAAAAACCTTTAAAAAATGGCTTTTTTTAGAGTTTTTTTTAGTTCTTAAGAGGGGAACTTTTTTCCCCCTGAACCGATTTTGCCCATGTTCGAACTTAACCAGCCCAATACCATGAGACATCTTCGTGCCAAATTTCAGGAGTCTAGCGCTTTTACTTTGGACTGTATCGTGTCTTCCACAGACGGACGGACGGACGGACGGACGGACGGACAGACGGACATCGCTAGAATGTCTTAGAATGGATCACTGATCAATAATATATATACTTTATGGGGTCCTAGACCGATATTTCGATGCGTTACACACGGAATGACAAAGTGAGTATACCCCCATACTGTGGTTGGAGGGTATAAAAACACCAAATTTAGGTTTGGTGGTCAAAAAAAATTGGAGGTTAAAAAAATTAGGATTTGCAAAATTTTCATTTTCGCTGGAAAAATTATTTGATAACTAAATATAAATTATTGGACAATTTTTTTAAATTTTTAATATTAAATCTTGGATAAAATCGATCTAAAAATAATTTTACAAAATTTTCTAATAAAGGTCTTTCAATAATTTCAATTTTCATTTTGACACTCGTAGCACATTTAATATTTACTCAATCTGGACGCCATTAAGCTTAAATTAAAGCTTGATAAATTACCTACGCAGCACTTTTTATATAAATATTTGTTTGATATTAACTAGGTTTATTATTGTTAACTTTGCCTTGAGTGGATTGCTAACTAAATAAGGACACTGTAACTAGTATTTGATAACATACAATTTTGAAGAGTTTTAAAAATCGTGAAAGGTACATTTAATAAATAAAGATAAGAAAATGATATTAAACATCATCAAAACTTAATGGAGTCCGATAAAGAGTTTTCCTGTTATCCTAAACCAAAGAACCAAATGTCGCAATATTCGGACCGGACGTGTATGAAACTTAAAGTTTTAGGTGCCACTCTGATGAGTAAATGTAAGTGTGTAAGAAAATGTGCGTAAAAAGCAAAACATGATTTTATTTATATTTTTTTTGTCAAAAAATTGTTACTTACAATTATTAAAAGTCGAAAGCATTTTTTATATCCTCTAACTACAGTCCTTCCGTCTGCCCACGCAGCCTAAACCAAAAGAGTTTGGAATTGGGAAATTTTCCTTTCAAGAACTAAACTAGCTATAATAAAATAAACACGCTATATTTTTCAATTCTGTTTTTCCTTCTGAAAGATAAACTATCGTAGTATTTTTACAATTTAAAAAAAAGAAAAGTCTTCAGAATCAGATAAAAAATTTTCTACAAGAAAACCGATTCAGAATTTGGGAAATTTTTTACAGAAAATATATCTCAGAATTTGGAACTTTTCTATGGAAAAATACTTTAGAATATAAGAATTTTTCAGTAGAAAAATGTTTCAGAATCTGACAAACTTTTCGGTAAGAAAAGACTTATAAAATGTTTGAATTTTTCTACATATAATGTTTTTCAATATTTTATTGAACATTGAAAATGTGTCTCAGAATTTAAATATTTATGTAGCAAAATATCTAACAAGGGAAGTATCTTAACCGTCCCAGCAAAAATAAAACGAGATTCTGGCGATCTTAAGATGCTCTTTAGGCTGCAGTAAATGTAAGGGAGACAAAAAAAAACACGATTTTTGGACAAAGGCACATGATTTCACTGCATATTTTTTGCGCATTAATCGGCGCTATAAAAGAATGCAATAATCAGCGCTCTAAAGACACCTGTTAAAAGCGCTTTTTCAGTGCTACCAACTAGAGCTTTTAAGTGTGACATCGCTTTAGAGAATCATGCATGAATTAAGCAGGTTTTAATGAGCTCCTTGACTCGGGATTCCTTTCTAAAAGCTGCTGTCTGTTCAGCAAAATTTCTGGTGGAGTTATTCACTTATTTGCCTAAAACTTTAAATATAAAAAAACGATTTTAAGGTTGGGCCATTAAAGTGACATTTTTTTTTCAACTTTTAATTTTCCTAAGTGTCTGGAAAATTTTTTATTCTACTAGACAACTTGTGTGGTATAAATCTAGGCTGACCATTCGTACTGATTTGATCAGTACATGTACTGATTTTTGATCACGTGTACTGATCAAAAAACGTTGTACTGATTTTTACTGATTTTTTAAAATATGTACTGATTGTACTGCTTTTTGAACATTTCAACATCAAAAATAAATAATTTTAGTCAAAAATTTTATACAAAAACTTGAATTTCCATAATACAAGTCGTCAGAGCTGTTTTTATACTTTAAGTCTGACAATGAGATAATTTATAATGAATTTATTCTAAGGAGATTAGAGTTCGTGAACCAAGATGTTCCTTAACTCAAAAATGGACCTGAAAATTAGGTTATTTTGATCTTCCTAAATTTATATAAAATTCCCGCAGAATCTTTAAGGTTTTCTATAACGAAAAGTTCAGTTGGCCGATAGTTTTTTTTATATTTTTAAAAATATGATGCAAATTGCATGAATCCAAATAATTCTGAGATCTTAAATGAGGTAATGTCATCAGAGCTTATTCGAAAATCAGAAAATCAAGGGCATTAAAAAAACACGTGCTTATTAGTTGCGAAGTTTTCTTAAAGGGCAAGTTTGTCAAAACTTACTAAAAAAGTCTTTAAAATTTGAGGGATTTTCTTATTCTCAAAACCTTTGGAATTTTGTTACATTTTCTGCAGTGAAACAATCAAAACATTCAAATGAAGTCGTTTAAAGTCAACTAAATTTTCTGCAAAATATCAACAGTTGTTTTTTAACAGCTGTTTTTTTGCAGTTGTTTTTTAACAGTTGTTTTTACTCAAAATATTTAGGGTCAAGTTAGTTTAACCGAAAGTTTTTTGAGTGTTGAAAAAACATCAGTCTTTTCCCATAGCAAAAAAATTTTATAGAGTTAGTTCTGAGAAAAAAAAACATAAAAATTTGGGCGTACTGATTTGAGCTCAGAAAAAAATGGCCACCCTAGATAAATCAGATAAATGCAATACATTAAATTTATTAACTTAGATGCCCTAAACACGAATATCAAAAAAAAATTTAAATCGGTCTAACTGGTTCGAGATATCGATATTTGAAATTTACAAAAAACGGCGGGTTTTACCTACGGTCAAGAAATCAAAAAAAAAAAAACTTCCAAACATCTTTATCCTTGACCCTTTCAAGGAGCTTGAGACAAACTTACAAATAAAATTAATTTGAGCCAAATCCGTTTATATAACTCGTGGCGCCCTTTGATCAAAGTTTTGGATTTTTTTAAAAATTTGGATCACAAACTACAAATTTTGATCAAGATCCCCATTGATTAAATAGTCTTATTTGGCCCAATTTAAGTTCAAATGAAAGTTAGTTTTAATCTTGATGAAATAGTCATTGGAAATAAAATTTGAGATTTTTTAAAAAAAATTCTTGAACGTGGGGAAAAATCGCCATTTTTGGAATTTTTTTAACAAAATGACAATCTCGAAAACCTCTCCACCGATTTCAGAAATTTTAGATATTTGTATACAGAAAAAAATAAAAAAAAATTTTGAGTAAATTTTTAAAACTATTGATTAAAAAATTACTGAATTTTGCACCAGTAAACGATTTAATACACTCAAAATAAATTCTCTGTCCAATCAGCAGAAAAATCTGCTGAAAATACACCCATTTTGAGCCATATGAGAAATCTGCTGATTTTAGCAGACACGGTATGCTAAATATCTGTCATAAAAGGTGAATAAATATAACAAGAAAAAAAAAACATACGCCGCCAGCCAGCATCGAACTCGCCACCTTCCGATTTGAAAGTACACTTCTTAACCACTACGTTACTGAAGATTATACTTTTATCTGGCGTTTTAGTTATTAAACATGTGTGTTGTTCGACAGCAGAGAAATCTGATTTTAGCAGAAATATCTGCTGATTTTAGCAGAAAAATCTGCTGATTTTAGCAGAACAATCTGCTAATTTGAGCAGAATAATCTGCTGATTTCAGCAGAACAATCTGCTGATTTCAGCAGAGCAATCTGCTGATTTCAGCAGAACAATTTGTTCTGCTTTTTTTTTATATAAAAAAATTTCGTGAAAAAATAATGAAATTCAGCAAACAAAACCAGTATAAACATAGTAAAATGTCTGTTATTTTCTTAAACTGAATGACAGAGGATTTAGTAAAAATATCCTTCTCAGCAGAACAATCTGCTGAAAGATTGCTAATTCAAATTGAAAGTCGTTTTACAGATTTTTTGACAGAGTTTTTCTTTTGAGTGTAGCTTAATAAAAAAATTTGAGTAAATTATTTATTCACACAATTAAAACTTCACTTAAAATTTTTCAATATTTTTAAGTAAGTTTTTAATTGTGTCAAGTAAAAATTTACTCAAAATGCATCAATTTATTTGTGTAAAAAGTTTAGATTTAAAAAAAAAAAATGATTTTTCAAACTTTACCAAATATATTTATGTCTTCAAGACAAAGGAAAATTTTATAAAGATGATTTTAAACTTTTATATACATACACAAAAAACTATAAACTAAATGAGAATTCAAAACAGCAAGAGAACAAAAAATATTAAATTAAAAAATATTAAATTTGTATTAAATTATTTACTCAAATTTTATTTTCAATTTTTAAGTAAATTTTTAATTGCGTTAATTAAAAAATTACTCAAATTTGTTTAAAAAATTTGAACAAGTGATTACTCAAATTGTATTTCTCAATATTATTTTCTGTGTATTCAGCATGTCAAAATTAATTAAAATAATGTATCACAAGTTTTTTTTATATTTCAAAAATTTAAAATTTTTGGTGGAAATTTTCAAAAGCTTCCAAAACATTGATCAAAGGGCGGTACGGGTTAAAATTATCAGATTTGGCTCAAATTAAGTTAAATTGAAATATTTTCTCAAGCTCTATGAAAGGGTCAAAGGAAAACATTTTGAGAATTTTTTTTAAAAAAATTTACAAAAAAATAGATTTTTTTTTAAATTAACAAAATTTCTCGATGGGAATCTTTAAAAAATAGCCTCAATTTAGAAAGAATTCGGCAAAGCTTTACTTTTGAATTAAAAAACTAATATTTTTTCAATACTTTTTGCACACATTTTCAAATACACTTTATTTATGTACACAGAAAAAAAATATTTGCCAATGAACAAAATTCATAGTATTTATAATTATGAACTTTTTAATTAAATTTTTGAATTTTTTCATAGCATTTATGAAAAAATGTTAAATACTTCTTAAATTCCAAAGAAGTTTATAAGAGTATGATTTTTTTCTTTAATACTATGAAAGTTTTTCATTGGGAAATTTTTTTTTGTGTGTATGTGTTTTTTAATATTATTATTTTATTTATACATTTTAGTTAACTTTTTACAAATGATGGATTTAGATTAAATTTAATTATAATTTATTTAATTTTTTGTTTCTTTTAATATAAAATGTCTAATGTCTAAATGTTAATTCCCAATTTGTTTTTGTTCCATATGAATACTGTAAGTTATACATCTTTTTTTTTTCTTTATCAATATTATTAAAGGATATACGACGGCGGGGATTATATGATTTATTTTTAGTTTTTTTAATAATAATTTTATTTATATTAATTATTTATATATTTAGTTTTTTGTTTTTTTTCACTACTATATTAGTAGTATTTATTGAGTTTTTAAAAAATATGTTGTTTTTTTTAGTAGGACAAGAAATGTGGCTCTAAAATAGAATAGTTAGCAGTAGGTATTAATTATAGTTGGGATAGCATTTTGGTGTTTTCAAGAAATAATTGGCAGAATTTTGTTCTTGTATGTATTTTCTTCATTTATTTATATTTTTGTTTTAGTTTATTTCATGTTTAAATTAAACTGCCTGTGTAATAGATATGTGATTTTTTTTGTTAAGTTTGTTCAATTAATTTATTTTTAGATATTCAAGCGAGCCGCCTATTTAATAAATAAGTTTTAGTTTAGATAATAATAGATTTTTTTTGTTTTATTTTACAAATATTGTCCGACAGATTCCCTATAGACTGGTTAACAAGATGTTTAGTAAAAATCTATTTCAACAATCACAATTTTCTAAGATCCCTTTAAAAAAAAAAAATCAAGAGATTTTAGGATATTTTCTTTCAAAACATGTTTACGGCTTCATTGCTTAATTAGCCTTGATTATGGATGCTGTCTTTTTAACATTATTTGTTCTTTCACGGTGTATTTTAATAATTAATATTTTTTTGTTTTTATATTATATATTTACAAATATTCAGTTAATATATTTACTATACATATGTATAAATTTGTTTGTATGTAAGGAGTTTTATTTAAAGAAAAAAACCTTTGGTTTTAGAAATTTTATTATTTTCTTTACTATATCAAGTTTTTAGAATCTCGAGGTCACAAAGTAAATCTATAAAAATTTCAGTATGTTCTTATCCAAAAAAAATAAACGGTAAAAATTTTAAAACTTATTTTTGCTTACTTAAGAATATGTCTTAAAACCGGTACTAATACTTTTACTGCCTTATTCATATTGAAATGTTAACACTTATTTGTTTTATAAACGTGTTATAACACAGTCCGACAGCCAATATTAATCATGAACCGCATGATATACGTAGTAGAGATCAAATAGAGTAAAACTGCATTTACAGTTTTTCATTTCGTGATTCTGTTTCCTTTTAAAAGGACTTTAAATTTTTAAAGGATACATTTTGTAAAATATTTTTGAAATATTTGTAATATTTCTAGGATGACACTGGTTATGGTAAATGAAAGAGAAGGATCTCCTCTAATTTTTCCATTTTGTTTTTCATTTTGCCATATCAGGATAAAAGGATGTGAAAAAAGTCATTTAAAAACTCTATCAGAATATTTTGTTAGAAATTTTGAATGATATTGAAGGATATATTTTTGAAAGGACGTAACTTAACTTCTTTTTCCTGATATGTAAAAATAATAAAATAAGGAAATTAGAGGAGATCGTCCTCTTTCATTTTCTTCATTAGTGGCAAAAATATTTTATATAATTTATTTGTCTAAAACTTTAAAGTCCATTTTAAAGAAAACAGGATCACGAAAAAAAAAACCTGTAAATACAGTATTACTACACTCAAAAGAGAAAAAACTGTCAAGTTAGCAAAAAAACTTGTAAATCTACAAGAAAATTTGCTGATGTTGAACCCACAATTTTTTTGGTAAAGTTAGCAAAAATATTTAGCCAAAAATTAGTTAACTGATTTTTTTTTTATTTTCATACACATTTGAGGACCCCATTGGGTTTGGACCCGATAGGTCCAGACCCCGATAGGCCTAGACCTAGTTGGGCTCCTTAAAAATCGTCATAGTTTTTCATCCAAAATTTGTGTCCGTTTCGCTCTACCTTGCTTAGTTTTTGAGATACGTGATTTTAGGGGACCACTGGGGTTTTGAGAATTACAAAACTCGATAACTTCAAAAATATTACTCGGAGAGCTTTAGATTATTTTGCGGTCTTGTTCTACATGTTGGGAGCTACAAAAATGCTTTTGAACTTTTTGTTGTGTCGGCAATATTTACAGAGATACGAGCATTTTAAAATTTTCGGGAATGCTAACTTTTTTGAATCCAAAGTTAGGACTCATTAGGGTCCACACTTGTGATGAGGACCGGCGATACTATGGTAAGCCCGAGAACCAAAAATGGCCTCCATTTAGCTCTATCTGGCTTAGTTTCCGAGATAGCGCCATTTCAAGTTTTCTGAAAATAAAAAAAAATCACCATTTATTTTTGCTAATATTAGCAAAAAAGCTTGTAAAAATTTGGTCAACTCAAAAAAAAAAATTAGTTCAAATTTTGTTTAAAATTGCTAATGCGCTTAATGAAGTTTACAAGATATTTTTGCTAACTTGCTAATCTCAACTAAAAATTTGCTAAAGGTTAGCTTACTAGCATTAGCAAAAAAAATTAGTAAACCTACTAATGTATTATTTTGAGTGTACATTTAGTCTCTAGTTTTAAAAGTATATTATCCAGTTCGTGCTTCACGACTTTTTTTAATTTTTGTCGAACGGTGTTACAGGTGCAAAAATCCATTTTTTTTTTATCCGTAACTCAAGATTTTGAAGGTGTTTGGCAAATTTCAATGACAGATTCTTGTTGTATTCGACAACACCTACTAGAAAAATAGTTTTACTTTTCAGATATTTCTGTTTCATTCTTTTTTGTATCACTTTTATTTTATTTCTGTATTAATCAGTGCTGCAAGGCTTTTTTTGTGAAAAATCGTAAAAATTTGAAGAAAAAGTCGTCAAAATATAAATATGAAAATTTTAAAACGCATAATAATTTTATCTATCCAATTTTGTTTAATGAATTTTTTAAATTTACTTACACAAAATATTTTTTAGCTAAATAAAAGGGGATTTTCTTTTAAAACAAGTGAAAAAATAGTTGAAAGTCATTTGATTTTTCATTTTTTTTCAAAAGACAGCAACATTCAATTTTAAAATAGATATCATTCAATCTTAAACAAATAAAATTTCTTACATTTATTTTTACTACAGAAAGCAAACTACAAGTGTTATTTGTCTTAGAACTTTAGAACTCTTTAAAATAAACACCGTTCTTCGGCCACATTTTTCAGATTTTAAAAGGATATACATTTAAAAAAATAAATTATTAGTATCAAAATTTTTTGTTAAAAACCTCACCTTTTTGGAGCTAAAAATGAGTCTTCGAAAACACCCCCAAAAAATTGACACAAAAGGGCTTAAAATAAACGTATCAAGGTTTTTTTTTTTTGAAAATTTATCGAAAAAGACTCCAATTATTTTCTGAGTTTTAGTTTTTGAGTCTAAAAAGAGGGTTCTTTTGGATGAATCGTTTTCATACAAAAATTTTAAATATTTGTTTCATTTTTGGAGTCATTAGAGAGTATGTTTGTTCCCTGGGAATTCAAATATTAAAAAAAAAAAGATTTCTCATGTAAAAATAGAAACAATTAAAATTAAATTAAAAGAATAATCATTTATTCAAAATGTATGGGAATCAAATCAGAAAATCGTCAGTCGTCATTTTGCAAAATTTCGTGAAAAAATCGTCAAAATGACGAAAAATCGTCACTTCTGGCAGCACTGGTATTAATGTTATTTTACGTAATTTAAAATGAATCATAAATTGAGGAATGCCTTTGTTTTGCTCAAGTCTAATTTCTGATTAAATAATAATCATGCCTAAAATTATGCAACAAAAAAATAAATGCTACATAAATATTAATCATACGCATACGTGAATTAACATAAATTCTAAGTAGAATACGGGACGTATTATTAATTTTTTTTATATCGATTTAATATTAATCATACGCATTCAATATTTATATATCGTGAACCTATATTCAAAATATGCCAACTCAAATTTGACCGAAATGAGTTTCCGATGGCAAATAGCTCCCCTATGCAATACCCATCTGTGATAAAAATTTCAGAGCAAAAAAATAATTTGTTGTCGTTTTACATCCATTTTTGTTATTCTGCTAACTCAAAGTACATATTTTTTTGGTGAAAATAAATGCCAACTCCCATTGTAAATTTCCAAAAATTTTTCAAAAATTTAAAAAAAATAAATTAGACCACATATCTTATTGCATTTGCCATGCTGACCACGAATCTGGTAAAGATTTTGTTACCTAATGGCTAGTTTTCGAGATATTGCCATTTTGAAAATATCGGTAAATAGTGTTTGCAAAAAAAAAATTGCTTATATAGATGTAACTTTCAAACTATTTATCAGATTGAAACATTATGAGTGGAGCAAATAAAGTCAATGATATAAGCTTTCAAAGTAGCTAGTTTAAAGTGACCCTTTTACAATACAGCGTGAGTTACAGAGTGCCAAAGTTGACCACCCTGAGATTAAAAGGATTTCAGAGCTAGTAACTTTTACAAAATTGCAAAGATTTTTAATTTTTTTTTCAGTTTTTGCAATTATTGCACTAAGGATAACAAAAACCAAAAAAAAAAAATTTATAAAAATTTTTCCAAAAAAAAAATGTTTTTTTATTTTCCGACAAAATATGCCAACTCTAAAAAATATTTGTTTTTTGATATAGTAATAAATGCCATCTCTCTAAAATACGCAAACAAGTGCAAAATATAAAATTTTTGGCATAGGTAAAAATTATTTAGGATATTTAAACCATCTTATGGAAGGTACATTGTTAATTTTTACAATAATATGCGAAATAACTAGTTTTTTAGCTCTCCTGAACAGTAAGCTTTTTCGAGTTGGCATTTATTGAATATAGTTCGACGATATACAGGGCAATTTAACCGAAATATGTAATTATAACCTTACCTCTTCCGAATTTGATAAAATTTGGAATATAGTTTGGCCCTGAATTGAGATGTTTTAAAAAAACAATATTATTTCTTGCAAGAATTGTGTTTTATTTGAAACTAGCTGGCCCGGTCCGCGTTGCTGGCCCAAATATAAGATCAGTGTTATATTTCATCTCGCTTCCAATATATAGCCCTGCAAAAAATGTAATGAATTTCATGGCTTACAAAGATTTGTGGGAATAGTTTTGAAGGACCCGATTAGGCAGATAATCATCTTCAAATTATATTTTAAGAACAAAAAAAATAACCATGTCTTCGACTTTGCGACCTGTACAAATTTAAAACTTCTTTAGTATCATTATGAACAACACAACAATGAATTACGCATATCCTTCGTTCTTACTGTGAGCTATCGTCTTGAGTTCAAACAACCCTTTACAGTTTTCCCGAATTTTCCATTTTTTCGGGACACTTTTCTCATTTATATTTCCTTAAAAACCTAATTAGAACTATTATTAAAATAAAAAAATCGGTCCGGTCATTAGTAGTCGACTTATTTAGACAAAAGTTGGCGTTAAAATTTGTGTGGTAAGTTAAACTTGATTTGGACCAAGTTTATGCGGAATCTATTAAGAAATATTTTTTTTAATAGATCGAGTTGGAGTAAAAATTAATTTTAGATATATCAAAAAAGTTGGCGAGGAGAATTTTTCTTTCCGACCAATTATATGGACTATAACAAACATTTAAAACAAAAAAATAGACAAATCGGTCCAGGCGTTCTCAAGTGTTGCAAATTTTAAGGTTATTGAAAAATGTGGGCTTTGAAGTGGGGTGGTACAATAATTATTTCCGTAAAATCCTTAATTGGGCTATAATGATCATTAAAGAAAAAAATTATCAAATCAGATCATTCGCTCTCCGATCTTAGATTTATTGAAAAAAGTGGGAGTGGACAATTTTTCTTTCCGTAAAACCCTTTGTTGTGCTATCACGAATGTCAACAAATAGCCAAATCGGCCCTGTCGTTCTTCCGTTTTAGATGTATCGAAATAAAAATGGGCGTGAACAATTTTTATTTCCGTTTAAACCTAAGTTGGACTATGGCGACCCGATTTTAGATATATCGAAAAAAGGAGATGTAAAAGTGGGAGTGATCAAATTTCAAAAATTTAAGACGAACATTAAAAAAATAAGATGAACATTAAAAAAAAAAAAAATATTATCCAAATCGGTCAGTTCTCAAGTGATCCGAGTACCAACGAACTACATTTGATTTTTATTTATATTTTATTATTCTATATTTTATTTTTCTATAGAGCAGTTTTTATATACATCGAAAACATCATTCCTTAAAGTAAAAATCTTATTTGAATTAAACCAACTCGGTCCCTCCATTAAAAAGTAAGCGTAGAAATGGAAAATTGTTATTTCCAAAAAACCTTAGTTTGAATATGACGCACATTAAAAACAAAAATAGACAAATTGATTTAGCCATTCCATGATTTAAAATATATATATTGGGAAAAGTGAGCGTAAAAGTAGGCGTGGACAATTTTTCTTTCCTTAAGAATCTTTGGCGGACTATAACCGTTATAGTTTTTTCGATACATAAAAAAAGTGGGCGTGTGAAATTTTACTATCCGTTAAAACCCTAGTTAAAAATTTTAAATTTTCAACAAAAATTAGCCAAAGTGGGTGAGGTCAAGTTCTTTTTTACGTAAAAACCAAAGTTGGAATATGATTAAAAATTAATTAAAAAAAATTTAGACAAATTGGTACAGCTGTTTTCAGATTTTAGATAAATTAAAAAAGTGGGCGTAAAAGTGGGCGTGGTTGATTTTTCTTTCACTAAAAACTTATATTGGATTGCTACGAACATTTTAATACAAAAATACCCAAATCGGTGCAGCCGTTTTCCGATTTTAGATAAATTGAAAAAAGTGGGCGTAAAAGTGGGCGTGGTCAATTTTTCTTTACGTAAAAACCTAAGTTGGACTATGACGAACATTTCAAAAAAAGAATTGTGCAAATCGGTCCAGCCGTTCTCAACTGATGCGGTTACCAACGAACGACAATTGATTTTTATTTATATAGAATATTTAAATATTTTTAAGTTAGCTCATTTAGCCACAAAGAACTTGTACTAATAAATCAGATAATAAAACAACACTTAAGTGCACCAAGGGTAGGAAGTAAAATTTTTAAATCCAAACGTTGTTGTCTAAATATAACCCCTCTAACAATTAGTTTTTTTTTTTGTTGTTATTTTAGCTGATTAATGAGATGAAGGTATTTTTTTTGCAATATTTTTTGTTTTATATATAAAATTTAAAGAGAGAAAATTATGGGAATATTTTTAGTTGTTGTTTTAATTACAATGTTTAAATTTTTTATTATTTAAATTCTATACAATTGGTCGATTATAATAACTATTTGCTACTGTTTATTTATGTTTTTTTTTTTGGTTACTCCTACAATATGATTTTAAGAAAGTTAAGATTAAGAAACTATTTTGTTTTAGATTTTGTTTTTAGTACATAATAATGAAATAGTTTAGAATTTTGTTTTGAAAAATAATATGACTGAATTAAGCTATTGTTGTTTTTATTGGTTATTTGAAATGTTATGTTATTTGTTTTGATGTTTTGTTTGTTAATTATTATTTTTTGTTTGTTTTGGTTTTTTTTTGTTAAAGTTAGCTTAATAAGGCATATAAAATTTGTAGTATTTTAGTGATTGTGTAAGTGTTGTAATGTGTATTTTGGTATGGTTTTTCAATTTATTTTTTTTTATTAATTTTTTGTTTATTTCATTAGTAGAGTTGTTAGTGCTCAAAAAACGTTGTTTTTTTTTTATTGAAAATTAAATTATATATGTATGTATAAGGCCTTAGTTTATTATTTTTAAATTTAAATTTTTTTACTATTTTTTATCATCTGTTACATACCTTTTTTTAGGGTTTTTTTTTACTAAGCTTATCATACTTATTTATAGTAGTTAAGTATTAATTATACCATCCAATGGGTGATCGATCCTACACAGACACAGACTATTCACTTAATATGTATTTGTATTATTTTTTTGTAATAATTGTCAGTTTATGTAGTATGTAACACATTGTAGGGTGTTTGGTTTCGAACCAGACTCGTACTAGACTGATCCCAATTTTTAGAGCAATAACTGAAATGTTTATTAAAAAAAAAAAAAAAAATGTTACAATTAAAAACACATTTTTAGACATTAATTTAATCATTAAATACACAACACATCTTCAATTTGTATTTCAAAATTGTCCAAATGCTTTTCTAATTTACTTGAAAAATTTTGAAATCTGCCCGAATATATTTTAAAATTGTCTAAATATAATTTTCGTAAACAAAATTTTTAAATTGCGTTGGCTGGCCTTCAAGAAGGGTTTTTACAATTTTTTTTACCTATTGTGGTCCTACGTTACATATGAGGCATTCCACACCAAATGTCCCGCTACAGAAAAACATGTGTCCCGTAAAATTCTGAATAGGTTGTTTGGATAGCCCTATATTAAACTCAAAAAATTGCGTTTTTGGTTTTTCTAATATTGGAAAAATGGTAAAATTTGTGGCAAGTTGCCTTGATTAAATATTTATCACATTAAAACGGAATGCACCACAATATCAAAAATTTACTTTCTTATATAATTTTGTATGGGCTATCGATTAAAATTTGTTTGTTTGGAAAATTTTCAGAACCCGTTCTGAAATTTTCCATTTTTTTTAAAAAGTTTATTTATCAAAAATCCGGCCACTTTTTTTAATTTTTTTTTAAAGTATAGATGTTTGTCCATCCACAAAAAAAAATCAGACACACGTTCGTCGTTTTTTTCGAGAAAATCGCATTTGAATTTTAAATTTCATAACAATTTTGTAATTTGCTTGTATTTTCTAGTTTCAACAGAGCGTATGAGTAATGTTTATGCAATTGATAATACTCATTCGCAACGATAAAACAAGAAAATACAAGCAAATTACAAAATTGTTATGAAATTTAAAATAAAAAAACGACGAATGTGTTTCTGAATTTTTTTGTGTGGATGGACAATCATCTAAACTTAAAAAAAAGTGGCCGGATTTTTGATAAATTGACTTTTTTTGAAAAATGGAAAATTTCAGAACGGGTTCTGAAAATTAAAAAAAAAAAAAAAAAAATTTAATCGATAACCCATACAAAACTCTATAAGAATGTAAATTTTTGACATTGTCGTGCATTCCGTTTTAATGTGATAAATATTTAATCAAGGCAACTCGCCACAAATTTGACCATTTTTCCAAAATTTCACCGCGCCTCCTAAGCCCAGTTTTTAAAAATTTAAAAATAAAAATATATACACGCCCACGAAGTATAAACTAAAAATGGGCAACCTTTTGTGAGTTTGATATGGGAGTTCGTTATAAAAAGTTAAATACACATGAAATTGTATTTGTAGGACTACAATAAGACTTCGTTTTAACCGAGGATTGGGTATAACCGAGTTCGTTATAAAAGAAGTATTTTGTGTAAAAAGTGTTAGGCAAAGGTCGGGACTTTAGAATTAGTTCGTTAAAACTGAGAATTTGTTATACTGTAGAAAACATCTGAAATATTTCGTAATTAAACGAAATATTTTTCGTAAAAAACAAAAAATCAACAATTGAATAGTTCATGCGAATAAAGACGAACAGACCATTTGTAGAATTTTACAGGGGACAATAAAAACGCAGGAAACGGTTAAAAAATAATATTTTTGGCAACTTTTTGGTATTAGCTTAAAGGTTTAAGTCACATCTACCTATATACAAAATTTTAGTAAGGTATTCGAAAGAGAACTTGCCAAAAATTGGACTTAAATTTTTTGCTTAAATGGAAAAAGGGCGAATATCCAAAAAAATGTATTGAAATTTGAATAAAAATGTGTTATTTTGCAGCAGATTTTGACTACATTTTCACGAGACTTGCAAAACTTGACGAACTATGGTTGGTATTTGTTTGTAACACTTTAAGGACTTCGAGGATACACTATTTAAGGATTGCAAGGACATGCAAAAATTTTTTTTTTTTGAATTTTTTTTTAATATTCCTGCCTTTTGATGCAGTAGTAATTCTTTATGACACTAAATACATTTTTAGAAATTATAATATTAACCCTTGACTGCATATTACGATTTAACATAAAAGGACGTGAAAAATTTTTTGTTTTTTATTCCTGACACGGTAACACTGAAGATTTTTTTTCACAAATCTGGTTAATTTGTTTGTATGTGCTAAGATTGTTTTTTTTTTTGTGTACAATTTCAAATTTTAGCTAATATCAATTTTAAACTCGCAGCTAAATAATTTTTATATAATATTTTGTTAAGGATGGATATTCGCCCTTTTTGCTTTCCACACTTTAAAGTCTTATAACTTAAGAACGGTAAAATTTTTTGCCAATGTAATAAGTGTGGTTTGTTCCTCGTAATGTTCTTTTAACACATTGTTACCGAAAGTAAAATTTTTGTATGTTTTTGTGTTGTATTTAATCAAAATTGTGCGTTAGTTCACTCCCAATTTAAACAAAAATATAAAAATATACGAATTATTGCACTTTTAAAGTCATTTTTTTAGCCTTAAAAGTCAAAATTTCCCCAAAATTTCTGCATAGGATTGTAGGGCTCTGCTAATAAAATGCATTTATGCAAAAAAACGTGTTTGCGAAAAAGTGGTCTATTCGTCCTTATTCGCATGAACTATTCAATTGTTCTTCTTTTTTGATCTTTAAAGGCATCAAACCACACTAAAAAAAAACTGTAATGTTAGCAAAAAAAGCTTGTAAACCTACAAGAAAATTTGCTGATTTTGAACCCACAATTTTTTTGGTAAAGTTAGCAAAAACGTTTTGTCAAAAATTAGTTAACTTAAATTTTTTTATTTTGACTTACAAGGGAAGTCTCCCTGGTGTCACCCTCCGATCTTTATGAAATTTGGATATGTTGTTAAGAACGAAAATTAATTCGACATGTATTTTTTTTTTAGCGGCCCAAACTCATTTTTAAAGGGGGTCGATTTGTATGGGGGGAAAATTACCTTTTACAGTTTTTTACGATTTACGCCTATTTAGACAAAATTAATATAGGCATGTATGGTATCAGATTAAAGGTATTAAAAATACCTATCTCGTGTTGCTAACAACGCGAAAAAGAAGTTAATATTTTTCGACTTATTAACAAAAATGTCCTAAAATTTTGGTATTTTACTCAATATGACGAAAAGTTGTGCATGTTTGGACACGTTCTTAGCATACGTAGATAGGTTTTCCAAAGACCTTTCATTTGGTATGCAACATGACTAGATTTCTTTGCATAATATAGGAGATAAACGAAAAAAACTGAAAAATGGACTTGTTATGAATTTGGTCCGCTAAAAAAAATACGTGTCCCTTTATTTTTTCTGATCTACAAAATAAAACCAATTCCATAAAGATCCGCGGGTGACACTAGGGAGACTTCCGTAGTTAGTTCATACAGATTTGAGGACCCCATTGGGTTCGGACCCGATAGGTCCAGACGCCGATAGGTCCAGATGCCGATGGGCCTAGACCTAGTTGGGTTCCTTAAAAATCGTCATAGTTTTTGATCCAAAATTTTTGTCCGTTCCGCTCTATCTTGCTTAGTTTTTGAGATACGGGATTTTAGGGGACCACTGGGGTTTTGAGAATTAAAAAACTCGATAACTTCAAAAATATTACTCGGAGAGATTTTGATTATTTTGTGGTCTTGTTCTACGTGCTGAGAGCTACTAAAATGATTTTGAGCTTTTTATCATTATACCCTGTAATGAGTTTGTGCTGATGTTTGTAACTACCCGAAATATTAGCCCTAGACCTACCTTCAAGCATACCGATCGACTCACAATTACTTTTTGAGTCGATTTAGCGATGTCCGTCCGTCTGTCCGTCCATCTGTCCATCTATAGGTTTAAGCACGATACAGGTCGCAATTTTCAATCAAATGACTTGAAATTTTAAACTTAAGCATCTTTTGGCCCAAGGACAAAGAGTATTGAAATTGGAAAAAATCGGTCCATATTTAGATCTAGCCCCCGTACAAAGGTCCTCTTTAGTTTTGGATCAAATGACTTCTATATCCGCATTATAATAGGTATCTTTTCGAAATTTGGCAGGTAATCATGTTTCATCCACACAAATCACCATTCTGAATTTCAAAAAAATCGGACCAGTTGTTCTTGTAGCCCCCATATAAACCACTTTCCCGATTTTCACATAAATCTCTCAAACTTCATGAAAATAGAAAATATTTGATTAAAATTCTGTTTGTGTATGTTAATTGGGACCCGTTTTCCGGGAAACTCTGGTGTAGGGTATTGTATGGTCGGTCGTGACCGACTGTAATTTTTTTTTTTTTTATTTATTTTTTTATTTATTTAATTGAAAATCCTAAATCCTAAAATCCTGAAGGTGCCTTCAACAATGTCAGTATGGAGGCAATAATTAACGCAATGGAGACGGCATTGATCAACCCATGTACCACAAAATGGATAGGTCGACTGCTATCATGTCGTGAGGTGACAGCAGAATGGGGACCAGCAAAGGTTACAAGATACGCGTCAAAAGGAATGCCACAGGGTGGTGTTTTGTCACTACAACTCCGGCTTTTAGTAGTAGACCCCATTTTAAAGAAGTTGAAATCGCAAGGGACATCACTGGTAGCTTATGCAGACGACGTTGTCATTATGTCGTGTGGAAAGTTTTTGGGCACAGTATCGGAACTTTTGGAAGTGTCACTGAGGCAAATGTGGAAATGGGCTAATAATAATGGCCTAAACGTTAACCCAAAAAAAAAACGGAAATGGTACTTTTTACAAACAGGTGCAAAATAGAGACGTTTAAGGTCGAGATAAACGGAGTTAGAATTCCTTTATCAAACCAAGCGAAATTTTTAGGAATCATTTTAGACAGTAAACTGTCATGGAAACAAAACACCGAAGAAAGGGTCAAGAAAGCATACAACACCTTCTCGGCATGCAAGAAAATGTTTGGCGCTACTTGGGGGCTGGAACCAAGGATCACTTACTGGATTTATACTTCTGTTGTAAGACCAATCTTACTGTATGGTGTTATGGTCTGGTATAAAGCACTGGAGCGTAATGTGACGCCCTTAAAATTTCAGAGAATTCAACGTCTCTCGGGTTTATGCATCACAGGCGCTATGAGAACAACATCAGCTGAATCTATTGACACGCTACTGCACCTGATACCAATTGACATCTTTGCAAAGGGGGAGGCCTATAAGTCCTGCCTTCGTCTCAAAGAGTCAAATTTATTCAGGCAACGCAATTTTGGATACAGTTACATGGACAATTTAAATGTTATTGCCACCGATTACAGAGTGCCCAAACTTATTTTCGACCGGAAATACGACGCAGAATTTTCGACTCGAGAATTTTGGTCAAACCGGAAAAACCCCCCAATGAACGCTATTACAGACGGCTCCAAACAATCCATGGGAGTCGGTGCAGGTTTTTCAACGAGTATGCGAGATTTAGAGAAGACTTTTATCCTTCCATAGGATTCTAGCATTTTCCAGGCGGAAATAGTTGCCATAAGTAGGGCAGCTTTACAGTTCGGTGATGAGACAAACAGAGAATTTAACATTTACGTTGACAGCCAAGCTGCTCTAAAAGCTCTTAAAAGCTTTTACATCAAGTCGAAAGTAGTTTTCGAATGCTTCGAGAACTTACAAAGTTTAGGAAGTGTGAACAAGGTGAAACTAATATGGGTACCAGGTCACATAGGTATTCAAGGCAACGAGAGAGCGGACGAGCTCGCGAAACAAGGTGCTGATGGTATTGGTATTTCTGTGCATATTGATCCACCAATCCAGCACTTCAGATCGCTACGCGACATTCAAAACACTGCAATGGCTAATAGAAAGTGGAGAGAGCTAACAACAAGAGCGATCAGTAGAAGATTGTGGGCATGCTACAATCTAAGTTAAAACTGAATTCTTACTCTAACTCACCAGATGGAACTGCCGTGTACTTACTGGAGTGATCACCGGGCACTGCCTAATAGGTTATCATAGAAAGAAGATGGGACTTATTTCTGATGCTGCTCAAGCTGTAGAAGTTGCGATCAACCTAACACTGAAGAAACGGTCGAACATATTCTTTGCCAATGTCCTGCTTTGGCCAGAACCCGACTGCACATTTTAGGCAGACATGAGTTCGAGAGCTTGAAAACGGTTTCGAATGTCGACCTAAGGCAAATAGTACAATTCGTGATGAGGACAAATGTGTTCTATCAGCGTCGCTGAGGAATTATTGTGATTTCGCTATGGACCATGCGGTCTATGTGAGGAGTCTTTGACTCCGCCACCTCTAACCTAACCTAACCTGGACCATTTTTGGACTTACAAGGGAAGTCTTCCTGGTGTCACCCTCCGATCTTCATGAAATTTGGATATGTTGTTAAGAACGAAAATTAATTGGACACGTATTTTTTTTATTGGCCCAAACTTATTTTTAGGGGGGTCGATTTGTATGGGGGGAAATTGACCTTTTTCAGTTTTTTACGATTTACGCATATTTAAACAAAATTAATATAGGCATGTCTGGTATCAGATTAAATGTATTAAAAATACCTATCTCGTAGTGCTAAAAACGGGCCAAAGAAGTTAATATTTTTCGACTTATTAACAAAAATGTCTTAAAATTTTGGTATTTTACTCAACATTATTTTTTTTTTTGACTTAACCAACACTCAGGGGATGTCCCCTATAAATGCAGTGCATTGTGTTGATAATTAGGAAAATAGGTTATGGGAGGTAGGATATAGGGAGTAGTTGTGCATGTTTGGACAAGTTCATAGTACACGTAGATAGGTTTTCCAAAGACCTTTCATTTGATATGTAAGATGACTAGGTTTCTTTGCATAATATAGGAGATAAACGAAAAAAACTGAAAAAATGGCCCCCTCCGTTTTACCCCCTAAATATGAATTTGGGCCGCTAAAAAAAAAATACGTGTCCCTTTATTTTTTCTGATCTACACAATTAAACCAATTCCATAAAGATCCGCGGGTGACACTGGAGACTTCCCTTGTTAGTCCCCCATATAAAAATTTCGACCGATATTCAGTTAAATAGGTCTATTGGCATAAAAAATAAACCAATTCCACTAAAATTTAATCTGTGTGCAGGCACGAACTACACTAAATAAAGATCTAACAAAAGATAGGTCCTATCGGTCCATGTTTGGACATGGGGCCCATTTTCCGGAAAACACTGGTGTAGGGTATCTTATGGTAGGTCTTAACCGGCTATAACTTTCTTACTTGTTTTTCATTAAAATTATGTAAATTTTCATAACTTTTACACAAAGTTTTTTTAGTGTAAAAAAGGAATACTTCTGCGCCAGTGTTGCCACCAAAGGAATTAAAAATTACACAAAAAATTATCCAAAATCTTACAAATTACACAAAATTTTTTATTTTGTCATTCCGTTTGTAACCCCTGGTCTACACCTGATTTTTTTTGGTGGCAATAAGAAATATCGTATGCAAAATGAACAAAAAAACTGCTTTGCGTCTATTTTGATGAATTCTAAACAAAGATGGCGTACGATTTTGCTTACCAGCAATAGTTGCTCAGAAAAATTGCCAAGCAATTATTGCTATAAAAATTTTGACGTTACATAAATTTTGATATTATTGGAAGTATTTATATCAGTTAAAATATCGAAATATCGGTCAGAGAGCCCTTAAAGTATATTTACATTATTGATCCTTGATCGATTCTAAGCAGGGTTGGCAACCGATACCCACCAATAATAACGGTATTTGGCTATTGTACCGCAACCAATAAAGATATGGACATTTTCAAAAGCAATTATGAAAGCTGATTAAATTTCTAGAATTTTAAATTTGTCACTTCGTGTTTCTACCGGTTCGTTTTCGAAATATAGGTCAATACCTTTATAAAACCGTTTGAAACGGTATTATAACGGTATTGGCCTATATAACTAAAACGAACCGGTAGAAACACGAAGTGACAGATTTAAAATACTAGAAATTTCGTCAGCTTTCATAATCGCCTTTGAAAATGTCCATATCTTTATTGGTTGCGGTACAATAGCCAAATACCGTTATTCTGGGTGGGTATCGGTTGCCAACCCTGATTCTAAGACATTCTCTCAATGTTCGTCCGTACGTTTGTATAAAACATACAGCAGTCCAAAATAAAAAAATCTAGATTCCTGAAGATTGGCACGAATTTGTCTTATGGTCATAGGTAGGCTAAGTTCGTAAATGGGCAAAATCGGTCCAGGTGGAAAAATGTTTCCCCTTGAAAAACTAAACCAACCTCTGAAAAACGACATTTTTTGAATGATTTTTTTTGTATTTTTGTTCAACAAATGAAACAATTTTTATTCCGCCTCCTTTCGTAGGCGTGGATATAAATTTTTTTTTTAATAATAATAAAATGGATTTAATATTGATTAAATTGTTATAATTAAGTGCAAAATCATTATAAATCAACTTGCCACCATTTATCGCGTGGGGAAAAGTGTCCCCCCATATTGGGGATATTAAAAGATATTGAATAACAATTTTGAAATTTGGGAATAGGGATTCTCCAGAATAGTTTTTAATTTAAAATTTTAGAGCGTTGTTTTTCGACATCTAAGTCATGAAGAAAATTAAGGCTTTAATGGTCCAAATATGCATGTTCGTCATTTATTATCTTGTATTTGGTAATCAAGATTTTTGAAGCCAAAATTATCCATAAAATGATAAAAAAAAATTGGAACTTTAATGAGGTAAAATTACACAAAAATTACACAAAAAATATCATTATCCAAGAATTATCCAAGGATTTTGAAATTGTCCCACTTTTGGATAATTATCCAGAAGGTGGCAACACTGTTCTGCGCACATGGGTGGATCTTACAAATTGGCCGAATTATTAACACAATTTTTCAAAAATAAAACACTGAGTATTTTTGACAATTTTGAAAGAAGAATTGATTTTAAAATACATTTGAAAATTTAAAACAATTCGATGTGTATTTGAATAGCTTGTAGAAAAATTTTGAAATACAATTTAAATGGTTTAAAAATTTGAATACGTTAAAAAATTATAAATCACTTACCACTTCATTTTGCAAAATACAACAAGTGTTGATTTAATAAAAACTCACAACATTTTCTTTGACTACCCATATTTGCAATATTATTTTCAATATAGAGACACACGCATGAAATATTTCAATAATCTCGTTTGCGCAATATTTTTTTTTTTTACATTGCATATAGATGGATATAGCGCAAAGTACTGCAAATATGTGGGCGCCTATAAACTTCAGTTTTTGCTATAAAAACTCGTCTCTGGATTGTGTCTAGCTGTCTATTTTTTTCCAATAAATTTCAAAAGTTTAAAATCTCCCGCCCCACTGTGTACTAATTGTCCAAAATTGATATGATTTGGTATTTATCATATTGTTGTGTAAGTTTTGAAATCGTTTTTATATCCTCTAGAAAAAAACTCATATGGAAAATTTAAACAAATTTAAAAAAAAAGATGGATTTAGATTGTGATTTTTTTTTGTAGTTTTATTTCGAATTGCTTTGTATTTTTATTATAAAGTGAAACTGAAACAATAATAATAATAATAAAAATGAATACAATTTATTTTTGGTTAATTTATTTTTGAATTTTAGTATTTTTTTTTTTTCATTTAACATGGCAGTGATGTCTTAATTTTACATAAATGTTAAATTTGTTTATTTTCTTTAGTTTATACTTTGCTGTTTGTTTTTTTTTTTAATAAATTTCCTAAATCAAATAATATTTATTTATTTATGTATAAACTGTAGGATAGTTTTTAAACTTTCAAAAAAAAAATGTACATAATTTTTCCTAGTGCATAATAATATTTTATTATTATTTTTATTTATAGCATACTTTTAGGGATAGTGTGTGTACAATAGGGTGGTGAGATTTTTAATTTTTTTTCGATTTCAGATATCGTCAGGTTCGAAATAGTTGTCTTTTTAGGTCATTATTAACCCACAAAAATATTGAACCTGTGGGTCAATGTCTGTGGGCTCCGTTTTTGACTTAAAAATCGGAAATGTTTCTAAAAGGTAACTGTTCCGATCGCGACGCTAAACAAAATCGAAAACAATTAAAAATCGCTCCACCCTAATACACAAGAATTGATATACAATAATTTTAATTAATACGATTATTATAATTGTAATGTTTAAATACAAGTTTTGTTTTTATTTTTATATTAAAATAAAATGAAACAAACAAATATACAATATGAATAACAAATGAAAGTAAAAAAAAATAACTTAAATAGGATTAAATTTTGTATTAAATTTCAAAATTATTTGTAATGATTAGAGAAGATATTTTATGTATATTTATATAAACTGTTGTATATTGCACAGTGTTTAGTCTTTTTTTTTAAATGATTTTGTAACTCTTAAATAATTATAAATTATAAAATCCATAGATTTTGACTATCGAGTAACAATCGAGTCTAAATAAGAACAAAACTTTCCAAGATATTAAAATCCATCAGTTTTTCTGATACCAGTTTACTGGAGAATTGAATTTTAAAAAATAATTGGCTTATTCTTTAATTTGAATTTTATTTACTAATTTACCTCAATTTCAGTTAAGTCCAGTTAAGAATGGTAAAGAACAATTTTTAAGATTTTACTATTTTTTTTTACTTACGTTGTTTCCCGCAATATTTTTTTGGATCGAAATTTTTTTCATTCAAACCTTTTTTTGTGACTAAAATTTTGAGTGAAAAATTTTGTTTGAGGTTCTTATTCAAATTTGAGGCATTCCGCATATTTTTGGTTTTTCTAATTTTCAAAAATTGGGCTTAGGAGGAGGCGTGGTCAAATATTGGAAAAATGGTAAAATTTGTGGCGAGTTGCCTTGATTAAATATTTATCACAGTAAAACGGAATGCACCACAATCTAAAAAATTTACATTCTTATATAGTTTTGTATGGGCTATCGATAAAATTTTTTTTTGGAAAATTTTTAAAACCCGTTCTGAAATTTCTCATTTTTTAAAAAAGTCAATTTATCAAAAATCCGGCCACCTTTTTTTAAAATTTTTTTTTAAAGTTTAGATGTTTATCCATCCACATCGCATTTGAATTTAAAATTTCATAACAATTTTGTAATTTGCTTGTATATGGGCACTTCCACCGAAAGGTCTACCAAGACCAAAAAACCAAAAGTTCTTGAAACGGATTTGTTTTAACATATTTTCATAGGAAAACAATCAAATTTAACTAAAGTGAACAAATTTTACATTTATTCATAACCCATTTCGAGATATTCGAATGTAAAGTCGAGCAAGCCAATTTTTTCTAATTGGGACATTTCTATTGCACCTTTTGTTTTGTTAAAAGTTCTTAAAGAGAAGCATTAAATATTGACTTTTGATTTTAAAAAATTTTTCTGGAGATACAAAGAGCTAAAAAAAAAATGCATAACAAACTATGCAATTCAAAAAATAACGGTTAGTTTTTGCTATGCTTTATCACACATTTCGATGTCCCGTGCGACATTGAAAAACAACATTTGTAATTAGTGCGTTAAGTGGACATGACGAAAGTTCATCAAAAATTGAGAACAAACACAGATTTTTATTACAATTAAAATAAAAAAATAAAAATTAAAAAATAATAAAATCTGTGGTCTTGGTTCTTATATAAAGTTGGTCACGTGCGACATGGTAAGCGTGGATTTTAAAATTTTGAAAAAATATTTTTTTCTTAAATAAATAATTTACTTATTTTAACACATTCTTTTAATTTATTTAAATATAGATGAGTATAAACGGCGAAAAAAATAAAGAGAGATGCAAACGGAGGAGAGAAAAGTTGAAGGAAGATGAAATGAAATTACAAGACAATAAATTAAACAAGTTGAAAAGTTAAATTCGACTAGGCGAATCTATGAATACCCTCCACAATGCCCTTTTTAAGTGAAAGTAAATAACATTTTGGATTAGAAATATTTAATGTTATGTAAAAATTTTTTTTTTAAGTAATTTTTGAAAAAAAAAAATAATTTGCTAAATTTTTTTTGAGTGTAAAATTTTTTCGAGTGTACTTTTTTGTGACAAAATTTTTGAGTGCCAAAAATACGTTGTAAAATATTTTTGTGACTTACCAATGTTTTAAAAACATGTTTAACGGGTTTTCAACACGTGAATTTAATGTGAAACTAATCTGAAATTCTCGGTTTTGCTAATAACTTTTGAACCACTGAACCGATTTGGCTGAAATTCAATACGAACCAGACCAGGGGAACGAAAAATATATATGCCAAGTTTTCTAAGCTTATTTATTTATAATTTGTTAAAAAAGAACAACAAAACAAACATAAATATGATAATGGAAAAAACGGTCCCGTGCGACATGTCCCGTGCGACAGTGATTAAAGTTAAATTAAATAAAAAGTAGAAATAATTTTGAGGTAAAATTTTACAACTTTTAAGAGACATTATAAGCCAACATTTCAAAATTAGTCGCATTGTGATATTGTCTCAGGTTTAGCTGAAATCAGAGTTTTGATTGATAGTCGCGAAAACGACTTCTGTTTTTGTCCCGTGCGAATGGTTGTCTTTTTTGCGATTATCTCGAAAGCTTGAAACAATTTTCAAAATCAACCTGAGCAACAATTATAGAGCTAGTTAAGAGCTATAAGTTTCCCCTTTTGTCAAGAAAAAAAATCTTTTTATTTCGACTTTTTATTCAACTTTAATGTGTGCAACGGTCACGTTCGACATGATGGAATTGCCCATATTGTTTTTTTAACATTGCGAATGATTATTAATAATTACATAAATATTACTAACACGCTCTGTTGAAACAAGAAAATACAAGCAAATTACTAAATTGCAAGGTTGGCAATCGAAACGAATAACGGTATCGATATCGGTATCGTTTTTTTTTTATTTATTTCGGTATCGGTTACGGAATTTGAGTTGAATCGGTTAGGGTATTACCGATACCGAAACGTTAATACCAGTGTTGCCACCTCATGTGTAATTACACATATCATGTGTAATTTATTTTTTTCATGTGTAGCCCATGTGTAATTGTCTGCATGTGTAATTCATATGTAATTTGAAATTTTTAGTTTTTGGAGCATTTTTTCATAATTTGTTTGAACAAAACTTTTAGCAGATTTTTCTGCAGAAATGGATATTTTAACGAAATTCTCTGTCATTCAGTTTAAAAAAAAAAACAGACGTTTTCTAATTATTTTGCTGATTCTGTTTGCTGAGTTTACAAAATTATTTTTTTTATTTCGTGAAATTTTAACGATTAAAAACTGTCAAAATTAAAAATGATAACTAAGTAATTTTACAAAAATACTTAGTTATCATTAGTATTTTTCTAAATTTTATTAAAAAAACCCCGCATTTAAAAAAAATACAGCAAACTGTTTCTGTGAAATAAGCAACCTTTTCTGCCGTTTTTTGTCTTTAAAATTTAGCAATATTTTCGTTTATGTTTATGCTTAAAATTTTTTTTTGAGAAGATTTTCAGCTGAAAATCAATATATCAATATATTTTTTTGCTGTTTTTCAGATTTTCTTCTGATTTGACTTCGATTATCCAGACAGAAATTTCGCAAAAAAATATAAATCGTAGGTTTTTTGAGCAGTAAAAAACCGACTTAGGTTAACCGTTATATTTTGAAAATTTACAAAAAAAAACGTTATTAAAAAAAACATGTGTAATTTCATGTGTAATTTTGGCATAATCCATGTGTAATTCGTGATTTCATGTGTAATTTTGGCATGACCCATGTGTAATAGAGTGGTCTTTATTTTGAAAATTTTGGATTTTTGTTGCTCCTCAAGCCTGGATTTGTTAAACGACCTAAAACTAGTACCCGATAAAATTTTGAGCCAAATCGGTTAACTCTCTGACTACGCTAAAATCGGTCAAAGTTCCGGGTTTTGGGGAAAAAGGCACTAAATTAAAAGAAAATAAATAAATTAAAAATTTTATGAATATGTTTAAAACAAAATATTTTTTGTTTAACATTTGGCCAAACATACTTAGATAAAAAATATAAAGATTTTGTGATATCGGTAACCCATAAAAATTTGGTAACAAAAAATTTTTTGGAATTTGCAAAATTTTTGAAATCTCCAAAATTATATTTTTCAAATTTTCTCAAACAAAATTGCAGTAAACTTACGATATTTTTTATTAATTTTGTAATGTATTAGTTCGAGTTTAAAATTAAAAAAAAAATTGATATCCTTTTTTTAAATTATCGTGTAGACCGATTTCAAAACAGCGGATTTCAAGGAAATATATTTTTTTGGTGAAAAATTTAATGAATTTATTTCTTAAAAACTCATTTTGTTATATATTAACTAAAACTTAATTTTGTATTACTCCTTTGACCTTTTAATATAAGGCAAAAAAATATTAAAATTCAAGGACATTATTAACCCATTAGGATCCGGTGTCTACACTTCAAAATATGGAAGATTTGGAGCTTCATGCCAACATTTTTAAGAAATAAAAGATTAATGAAATAAATTACCATAAGATGATTTCTGTATTCTAATAGAATGTATGAATGTAACTATAAAATTTTGTATATCTAGGACGTTGTTAACCCATGTTTACCGGTAGTCAAAATTATGGCATTTCTAAACCCATGACGAATAAAAACCAAAAAAAAAAATAAATTTATAATTAAAAAAATATGGTCCAAATTAATTATAAAGATATATAAATTGATAAAGGATTAAATCTTTAATTTTGTTTTTTTTTGTTTGATAAATAAAACGAAACCTGAAAAATAATTTTGTTTAAATACATAAAAGCCATGCAATTATAACATTTTAAAAATGAACCCTTAACTTCATAAAAGCAATCCAATTATAAAATTTTGAAAATTAACCCTTAACTGCACTATAAAATAAATATTATAAATCTTTCAGAATCTTTCGCATGTACAAAATTCATATTATTAAGGTTAAAATGCAGTTAAGGGTTAATTTTTAAAATTTTATAACTGAATTGCTTTTATGCAGTTAAGGGTTAATTTTTTAAATGTTATAATTGCATGGCTTTTATATATTTTAACAAAATTATTTTTCAGGTTTCGTCTTATTTATTAAACAAAAAAAATATTTTTTTTTGGCACTCAAGGGTTAATTTTGAAAAAAAAAAAATTAAAGATTTAATCCTTTATCAATTTATATCCCTTTATAATTTAATTGGACCATATTTTTTTAATTATAAATTTATTTTTTTTTGTTTTTATTCGTCATGGGTTTAGAAATGCCATAATTTTGACTACCGGTAAACATGGGTTAACAACGTCCTAGATATACAAAATTTTATAGTTACATTCACACATTTTATTAGAATACAGAAATCATCTTATGGTAATTTATTACATTAATCTTCTATTTCTTAAAAATGTTGGCATGAAGCTCCAAATCTTCCATATTTTGAAGTGTAGACACCGGATCCTAATGGGTTAATAATGTCCTTGAATTTTAATATTTTTTTTGCCTTATATTAAAAGGTCAAAGGAGTAATACAAAATTAAGTTTTAGTTAATATATAACAAAATGAGTTTTTAAGAAATAAATTCATTAAATTTTTCACCAAAAAATATATTTCCTTGTAATCCGCTATTTTGAAATCGGTCTACACGATAATTTAAAAAAAGGATATCAATTTTTTTTTTTAATTTTAAACTCGAACTAATACATTACGAAATTAATAAAAAATATCGTAAGTTTACTGCAATTTTGTTTGAGAAAATTTGAAAAATATAATTTTGGAGATTTCAAAAATTTTGCAAATTCCAAAAATTTTTTTGTTACCAAATTTTTATGGGTTACCGATATCACAAAATCTTTATATTTTTTATCTAAGTATGTTTGGATAAATGTTAAACAAAAAATATTTTGTTTTGAACATATTCATAAAATTTTTAATTTATTTATTTTTTTTTAATTTAGTTCCTTTTTCCCCAAAACCCGGAACTTTGACCGATTTTAGCGTAGTCAGAGAGTTAACCGATTTGGCTCAAAATTTTATCGGGTACTAGTTTTAGGTCGTTTAACAAATCCAGGCTTGAGGAGCAACGAAAATCCAAAATTTTCAAAATAAGGACCACTCTAATGAGTAATTTACGATTTTGTTGGTGGCAACACTGGTTAATACCGGTACGTACAGGTATTATCGAAAAAAATGCTAAAAATATAAAAAACTAATAAAAATTAAAAAAAAAAGTGTATATTTTTTTTTAAATTTTAATACTAAACACGTATTTACGTATTTATTTTTAGCATTTTTGTTAAAATGCCCGCTAAAATGTAAAAAAATTTAAAAGAGCTTTTTTAAGGGGGTCGGCGGGGGACGATGCCAAACCACACCTACAAAAGGGGAACGGCTGAGAAAACTGTAATTTTCTTAACCCATTGATCAAAGTGCAGGACTTTGAAGTTATTCTGACATAAAAATGTCTAATTTGTTTAAGAAAAGTAAAAAAATATGTTAAAACAAGTAGAAACGGTGAATTCGACTTGGAATCCAAGAATATCCTTTTAAATGCCCAATGCCCTTTTAAAGTGATAGTTAAAAAATTAAAAATTTTGCTTAGAAATATTTTATTTTGAGTAAAAAAACTTTTAGTGATTTTTAAAAACATAAATTGACAAAAAAATTTTTTTAGTGTAAAATTTTTTTCTAGTGTAAGTCTTTTTTGTTTTAGTTAAAAAATTTTTGTGAGTGACAAAAAAACTTTATAAAACATTTTTCTGACTCATCAATGTTTTTAAAGCTGGTTTAACGGTTTTTCAATACGTGAATTTAAGTTGAAACCAATTTGAAATTCACGGTTTTCTTAATAACTTTTGAACCACTGGACCGATTTTGCTATTCAATACCAACCAGACCATGGGAACGACAAATATATATGACAAGCTTCAGTAGCATCAGAGTTGCCTTTCGAAAGTTAATGTGTTTTTAAGCACGTAAGTTCGCAAAAAAAAACTTTGAAGAAATTCACTTTTCATCCTGTGACCATAAGAAATATTAGTACATATTTGCACGGGCCTAGCTCTTTTATTTTTATTTATCCTCACATCGCGGATTAAATAAAAATCCCCAAAAAACTATACTATACGAATGGGTTTCAGAAAGTTCCTATTGGGAGTCAAAATGACTCCACAAAGATTTCGTGAAAATCAATAATTTTCTTCTGCTCCCACCACAAAGATTTTTTTTGATTTTTATGAGACTTCGGGGAGGCATTTAGAGTACGATTTTTCATTTACAAAAACCAAAAAAAACATAAACTTCCATTTATTTTTTTTTTGTAAAAAAAACATGGTTTTTTAGGAAAAACCGTTTCAATACCGGTACGTACCGGTACCGATGGAAAAGGTTTTTGGATACCGGTATCCGATACCAAAACTGAGTTTCGGTATTGGTACCGGTATTCAATTTAAAGGGTTTTGAAACGGATAACGGTATTGAAAAGGTATCGATTACCAACATTGCTAAATTGTTATGAAATTTAAAATTCAAATGCACTCAAAATAAATTCTCTGTCCAATCAGCAGAAAAATCTGCTGAAAATACATCCATTTTGAGCCAAATATCTGTCATAAGAGGTGAATAAATATAACAAGAAATAAAAAACATTTGAAAGTACACTTCTTAACCACTACGCTACGGAAGGTTATACTTTAATCTGGCGTTTTAGTTATTAAACATGTGTGTTGTTCGACAGCAGAGAAATCTGATTTTAGCAGAAATATCTGCTGATTTTAGCAGAAAAATCTGCTGATTTTAGTAGAACAATCTGCTGATTTCAGCAGAATAATCCACTGATTTCAGCAGAACAATCTGCTGATTTCAGCAGAGCAATCTGTTGATTTTTTCTATGGATGGATAAACATCTAAACTTAAAAAAAAAAAAAAAAATAAAAAAAAATGTGGCCGGATTTTTGATAAATTAACTTTTTAAAAAAATGAAAAATTTCAGAACGGGTTCTGAAAATTTTCCAAAAAAAAAAAAATTTAATCGATAGTCCATACAAAACTATATAAGAATGTAAATTTTTAAGATTGTGGTGCATTCCGTTTTAATGTGATAAATATTTATTCAAGGCAACTCGCCACAAATTTGACCATTTTTCCAATATTATATATATATATGGACTTTTGTCATTAACTTTTAACGCTTGTGATATTTTACTAATTTCGCAATAACATTTTTATTTGTAAACTAGGTGGTACCTGTGAATGTTGATATGTTAAGGGAACCATAATGAGTAATTCTGCAAAGGCACAGCGCAAATAGTCTCATTATCTCATGGTATGGAACGTGCAAAGTTGAAAAATGTAAAAAAATCGCTTGATACTCTCATGAAATTTTTCGTTCAAAGATCCATATTGTTGGGTGCGTTAAAGCTATTGCTCCAAATTTAATACCGTTTAATCAGTAGACTTGGGCAATTATTTGGTGTAGGTTCAGTGGATGTGCCATCAATAAGAAAAAAGTTACATGGACCTAAATATTTGATACCAATTTTTTTCAATTTTTAATTTTCGAGGTTTTTTGATTGTAGCTTTTGGTGCAAACTGTAATTTTAAAATTAAAATACACATAGTAAAAGCCCTTGTAAATATGCACAATCTGAGACTGATTCGAGTGATGTGCTCGCAATGGTTACGAAGCTGCAGCTCTCCAAAGATAGGAAGAAAAAACGTGAATTTTTTAAAAAGTCTGTTTTTTGCGAGGCACACTCCCAGTTTTATTCCGAATGGTTCCGAATGCTTTGTGAACTTTATAATTTACCATTTCCCACTTAATTTACAAACGCACCCAAAAAATATTCAATTGCAAAAATTTTATGAACTTTTTAAATTTTTTGCAAAATTTCGATATTTTAGTTTTGCATTATTTGACAGCCAAATGTGCATGACTGAAAGTTGAACTTGTAGAAACAATGGTATGTGCAAATATAATAAATCATGGAAAGCAACATTGATCAAAAGTTAATATTGGCGAATTCCGCGGCGTTTTTCTGTTTTTCGTTTTTTGTAAGGCACATCCAGGCCGCTTATCGAAATTGGTCAGTGAAAAGCGCGTTTGGTAGTATTTTTAATGTTTTATCTTCAATCCATTCGCACCCAAAAACAATTGACGTTTTAGTGGTTTTTGGTGGTTTTAAATTTTTGATACTTTTAAATTTAATGGTTATATTAAATCTTACATTACTTAAAATAAAGTAGAACAGAAATGTATTTTGATAGATTTTGACATGTCTTATTCGAATAATATTTTAAAATTAGTCCATTGATTTTTGCAGTCGCGAAAATCGCGAAAAATCGCTAAAATTTTTTATAACCTTAATAAAATTAGTAATAACGTTTAAATATATCGTAATAACCTTAATATTGTCATTATTAATCATACTTTGAATAGTTTCAATATTCAGTGAAGGACAACACTGTAAAATCAGACATTTAACATTAAAAAAAAAATAAATTCAAAATTATTAAATTTTTTTTTTCAAAAATGTTCCCTTTAAACCACTGCTGTTTCTTACCTATTAGAGATAGAATAATGGTGTTAACTAAGAATTTGTTGAGATTTTGTTAATGCATTTGGTAATATTTTTCTAAAAAAAAATAAAACCGCTGGAAACATTTTTATTTCCAAAATATTGGAAAATGTGCCGAAAAAAATTGGTTAAATGCAAATATCTCGATATTTAGCAAAGATTTTATGCATGTTTGAATATGTATTTTAGCTCTGGGTAAGCATAATACAAAATGGTACGTTTGGTTAACTTCGGATAAAAAATGTAATTTTTACAATTTTTTTAAAAATTTTAACTTTAAACCGCCATAGTTTTGGGTGCGATCGCTCAAATAAATGCACGCGAACGGATTTGAATTACTTATTTATAATGTTATTTACCTACAAAGTCTTATCAATGTGCCACGAAAAAAAAATAGCAATTTTTTTTTTCTTAAATATTAAAAGTTAATGACAATTGCTCATATATAGTTTTTGAAAAATGCCTCATATACAATAGAGCGGCCGTTTTTTTGTATGGGAAAACATTTTTCTTTCGATTTTGAACGTTCGGGAAAATTTTTATTCTTATAGGCCTAAAAGTTATGTGGTAAAAATTTGACGCCAATCGGAATAAATTAACCCGTTGTGCCCGCCGATCAAAGTTTTTGATTTTAAAAAATTAAAAAAAAAGTAAGAAAATTATCGGTCAATACCGATCACCTGAATTTCCCGGAAAATGGGTCCCAAGTTCAAACAGGCATCGATTGGATAAATATTTTGTCAAATCTTTCATAAGTGTAAGAATCACTCACAAATCATATTTGAGTGAAATTGGCTTCTAATTGTTGCCAATAAACCGCTTTAACTAAATATCGCTCAAAATGAAAAATTTCAGAACGGGTTCTGAAAATAAAAAAAAAAAAAAAAATTGGTCGATAGCCCATACAAAACTATACAAGAATGTAAAGAATGTGAATGCAAAACGGAAAAAAATTTTGGATCAAAAACGATGATGGGAATTTTTTTAATATTGTGAATGTTTTTCAAAATTTTCAAAGTATAATTTTCTTTGAAAATTTTAATTTTTATATTAGAGGTATTCAGAGTCTTGCTGCCAGCCCTGGCAATGTAGCAAAAGAGTACTTCTTTCAAAAAATACATGTATTTTGAAAAGTAATTTTGAAAAGTGCTCTTTTACCACCAGTGCCAGGGCTGACAAGTAAGACTCTGAATACCACTATTGAAATTTAAAATTTAAATTTTCTAAGGTAAAATATAAGAACCTCGTACTAAAACGAGAATATTTTTGATCCCATGGCGATCCCACTATGAATTTTTGAATATGTTATACAAAACAGTATTGTTTATCACCAACATTTTTTCTTATTAAAGTTGAAGATGTGTTTTTTTAATATTCGAAAATAAATGTTTTTGAATTTTTGCAATACTTCAGAAAAAACACCGTATGCTTTTAAAAATTTTACCTGAAAGAAGAAGAATTATGCTGTCATATGAGCCATTACTTGTGTAATCGGGTTACTAGTTAAGAGCACATCAAACGTTATAGTCGAACTTTGACCCGCAATAATTTGAAAACTACACCCAATTTTGAAAATCCTAATATGCAGCATGTATCGTAAAAACGTGGATATCCAAAGGAATGTTTCTGAACAGTGGGGCGAACTTTTTTGGTGTTTAGAAAATCCGCCTGATGTGCTACATAAAAGTCTTTGAGGATCAGTTATAAAGTATTTAAAAGTTACATAATAATATTAAAAAAATAAAAAAATGTGTTACTGTGTATTGCGGGTTATTTTAATTATTATTATTTTTTTTTAATAACTTCTACTATTTCCATCTCGGTTTTGTTCTTCTATCCATCATTTACTAATCAAGTATTTTTTTCTTCTAATATTTACACTAAATTATGAATTTAGATATTATAATTTTTTTGTTTTGTTTACTTAATTAAATTTACTCTAACTATAACAGGGGGGAGGGGGGTCTATATGTAATTATTGTTAATAATAATATAATAAATATTTAACTACTAACATTTTTTTTGTTGCCTTTTTTAAAGTGAATATGTATGTATGCTGTAATTATTATTGTTATTATTATTTTGTATTTTTTTTTATAATTTTTTTTTTGCTTACTAAATTTACTTAATAATTTTATGTTTTATATATATGCTGCTTTTTTAATTTATTTGACAAATATTTTATAGTTAAATTATGTATTATTTATTTATTTATGAATGACATCACATTACGTTTATATGTTTTATTTAGTTTTTATAATTAATAATTTGTTTTTTTTTTTATTATTATTTTTTGTATCATGACCAATTTATCAGTGGGCATAATTCACAGAATTTAATAAAAAAAAAATATGAAAATTAAGAAAAAAAAAACAATTGGAAAAATTAAGGGAATTATGTATATTTGATTAACTGAAATGTACAGAATTAAATTTAATGTAAAGCAATCATTAGCAGTATTAGAGAGGTTCTTAAATATGTATAAATAGTAGAAAAAATATTTTGAATTTGAGTTTTTTTTTGTTTTTTTTTTGCTTGAAGAGTAGAGTATAGTATGTAAATACTGAACTTTCTTGGTTTTTTGTTTTTTTTTTGATAATGGTTGAAAAAAATATAAGCAAGAACAACAACAAATGTACAAGTATATAGTAGAAACTGTAAACTGTAGTGTAGAGAGTAATAATTGTTTTTTTTGTTTTTGTTTGTTATGTTTAGAAAAAGCTCTTTAAGAATCCAGCTGGTCCAGCCTGTAAATAAATGAGAAAGAAAAGCTTTTATTAATAAAATATTCTTAATGATTTTTTTTTCTGAAAAAAATCGTGTTAAAGAAGTGGCCACTTAAAATCGGTACGTATTAAAGCGACCATAAATTTTAAATGAAACAACATATATTAGGTGTGTTCCAGAACTTTCCGGGTAAAGTTCGGTAAAATGAGAGAAAATCAAAAAACCTCTCACTATACCACAAAAATGCACAAAAGTACGGGAACGCTAAAAACCACATTTCAAGCCCAAAATAATATAAAATGTAAACAAACCAATAAGGCTAAAATATTTTCGTAAGAAAAATTACTTTAAACAAGAAAACAAATTGTAAAAGTTTATTTTAATAACAAATTATTTTTTTGTATTGAAATAACACATTTCCTTGGTTTAATTCTTTATTTTATTTAAATTTCCAATTTAGCTTCACAAAAAAAAATCAGCTGTTTTTTCAACATCTGACTGTTACCAATTTACCCGAAAAAAAAGTGCGGGTAAGTTCGGTAAAATGAGAAAGTAATTTATTCTCTCAAAAACTCTCTCATTTACCCAATTTTTGCGTACGGGAACGCTTTTCGGGCTGGTTTGGGTACCCGCGGGCACCCGCGGTAACGTTGTGGAACGAACCTATTAACATGTTATACATTAAATTAAAGGTAATTTTTTAACCTTTAAAAAAAATATAATTGGAAGTTTATGGGTCCTTATCTATATATATAAAAGAGTAGGGTGAGTGAGTGACTGACTGACTGACTGATTCATCATCGCCCAGCCCAAACCGCTGAAGCTAGAGACTTGAAATTTGGACTGTATGTTCACCTCCCGGAATATAGATCCACTAAGGCTGGATTTTTGCCAGTGTTGATTCTAAGGGGGTAAAAAGGGTAAAAAACTGTACTTTTGGTTCTTTTTATATCTCTCGAAATAATGGTCATAGGGACTTGAAATTTGGACTGTATGTTCACCTCCCGGAACATAGATCCACTGAGGCTTGACTTTTGCCAATGTTGATTCTAAGGGGGTAAAAAGGGTAAAAAACTGTACTTTTGGTACTTTTTATATATCCTGAAATAATGGTCATAGAGAGTTGAAATTTGGACTGTATGTTCACAGCCTGGAACATAGATCCAGTTAGGATGGATTTTTGCCAGTGTTGATTCTAAGGGGGTAAAAAGGGTAAAAAACTGTACTGTTGGTACTATTTATATTTCCTTGAGTAATGGTCCTTGAAACCTGAAATTTGGAATGTAGATTCACCTCCCGGAAAATAGGTTCACTAGGGTTGGGTTTTTGTCAATGTTGATTCTAAAGGGGTAAAATGGGTAAAAAAAGTGTACTTTTGGTACCTTTTATATTTCCTTAAATAATGAGACTTGAAATTTGGACTGTATGTTCACCTCACGGAATATAGATCCCCTAATGGTCCTAGAAACTTGAAATTTGAAATGTAGGTTAACCTCCAGGAATATTGATCCACTAAGGCTGGAATTTTACCAATGTTGATTCTAAGGGGGTAAAAAGGGTAAAAAATTGTACTCGTGGTACCTTTTATATTTCCTTAAGTAATGGTCCTAGAAACTTGAAATTTGGAATATAGATTCACCTCCCAGAAAATAGGTTCACTATGGTTGGGTTTTTGCCAATGTTGATTCTAAGGGGGCAAAATGGGTAAAAAATTTTACTTTTGGTACCTTTTATATTTCCTTACGTAATGGTCCTAGAAACTTGAAATTTGGAATGTAGATTAACCACCCAGAAAATAGGTTCACTAGGGCTGGATTTTTGCCAATGTTGATTCTAAGGGGGTAAAAAGGGTAAAAAACTGTACCTTTGGTACTTTTTATATTTCCTTAAATAATAGTTCTAGAAACTTTAAACTTGCAATGTAGGTTCACCTTCCGAGAAAAAGATCCACAAAGGCTGGGTTTTTGGTCAATGTTGATTTTACAGGGGTAAAATGGGCAAAAAAAAGTGTACTCTTGGTACTTTTTTTTATTTACTGAAATTATGGTAACACAAACTTGAAATGTAGGATCCTTTGCTAAAAAAACAATATGGAAAGGTACTTTTTGAAAATTTTGATTTTAAGGGGCATAAAAGAGGTAAAAAGTGTACTTTTGGTACTTATTTTATTTCTTAAAATTATGGTCATAGAAACTTGAAATTTGGAATGTAGGACCCAATTAGAAATATTGTCTTTAAGACAATGTCAGTAATGATTCATCAGGTAGAAGTCAGCAAGTGAACACATTTTACTAAAGACAACTTAAGGACATGTCATAATTTTTGTCGGAGCACCCCAAGTTCTATAAATGTACTGACTTGTATATAAGTTGTCTTATCAATTTAGAAAAAATCATGTCTTTAATGCTGACAATTATATAGCAAATCCGACCAATCACTAAAATTTTTTTTCCGATGTAAAATCGATGTAATTTTGTTTAATCCTTTAAAACTCTTTTAATTTTCCTTGTTATTAAAAAAATATAATTGAATTGGTCTTAAAACAATAAAAAAAAACTAAAAAAAAAAAAATTCGCGACCGGGGATTGAACCGAGGCCAAAAATCTACAACACGTAAGCTGTCGAACCTGCTAGACAACTAGGCCAACCACAACTTAAAATTGTTTGTATTAAAATATATTTTGAAATAATAATATTTTCAAATTTGTCAAAAACAAAATAAATTGAATATATCGTCACCTTAATTGTAAAGGGCTCCTGCATTATTTTTTTTGTAAATAATTTTTTTTGTTTTGTATAAATAATATCAAAAACAACTAAGATACGCTTAAATAACTCTAACAAAATCTTGTTAAATAGGATGAAGCCAAATTCCAATTAATATTTAAAAAAATGTTATATTTGAGGAAGAAAAATTCATATTGTAGCATTTTTCAATTCAGGTGACGAAATATATATAACAGGACAATTCAAATAATAAATTAATTTAAATTTGTTTTTAAATAAACACATTTATTATCAAAGTTTGGCTAAAGGGGTAAGGTGCTAGACCAGTGAACAGAAGGTTCTGAGTTCGCGGACCAAGTGAGGCAGATCAAAATAGTAAGTTTTAAAAAAACTAAATTTAAGAAATGGACAGATAAAAATAGTAAGTAGTGTAAATTAAAAGACGTGATTAATAAATTTTAAATTTTTGCACGATCTCAGACGTACTACGTACATGTCATAATGTAGTCAGCACTATTGACTACCTGCATACTTGTCGGTGATGAATTTTGACAAAATACTTGAAAAAGTCAGGAGGTGTCATGAGGTTTTTTATATGGTCAGAGATTTTTCAGTCAGCAGGTACACTGACATTGTCATGAGGAAGTCTTTGAGATGTCTTTACGACATTTCTAATTGGGGATCCTTCGGTGAAAAAAACATTCTGGAAAAAGTACTTTTTGGAAAATACGTTTTTTAGGGGGAACCTTTTATAAAAAGTACCTTTTATAAAAAGTACCTTTTATAAAAAGTACCTTTTATAAAAAGTACCTTTTATAAAAAGTACCTTTTATAAAAAGTACCTTTTATAAAAAGTACCTTTTATAAAAAGTACCTTTTATAAAAAGTACCTTTTATAAAAAGTACCTTTAATAAAAAGTACCTTTTATAAAAAGTACCTTTTATAAAAAGTACCTTTTATAAAAAGTACCTTTTATAAAAAGTACCTTTTATAAAAAGTACCTTTTATAAAAAGTACCTTTTATAAAATGTACCTTTTATAAAAAGTACCTTTTACAAAAAGTACCTTTTATAAAAAGTATTTTTATAAAAAGTACCTTTTATATAAAGAACCATTTATAAAAAGTACCTTTTACAAAAAGTACCTTTTATAAAAAGTATCTTTTTATAAAAGTACCTTTAATAAAAAGTACCTTTTATAAAAATTACCTTTTGTAAAAATTATCTTTTGCAAAAAAAAAACATTCTAGGAAAAGTACATTTTGAAAATTACTTTTCTTAAGGGGTAAAAATAGTACTTATGGTACTTTTAATATATCCTGAAATAATGATCATAGAAACTTGATATTTGGAATGTAGGATCCTTAAGTGAAAACAATTTCTGAAAAAGTAATTTTTGAAATTTCCTTTTCTTAGGGGGTGGAACGGGTAAAAATTTAAATTTTAGGTACGTTCTAATTTCCGGTAGTAATGACCCTAGAATCTTGAAATTTGTAGTGTTGGATCATTCGGTAAAAAAACATTCTGGAAAAAATACTTTTTGGAAATTCCGCTTCTTAGTAGGGTAAAATGGCTAAAAAAGTGTACTTCCTGCAATTTTGATATTTTCTGATGTAATGGTTCTAGAAACTTAAAATTTTGGATGTAAGATTCTTCGGTGAAAACCAAAATTTTGGGAAAAGTACTTTTTGGAAATTCCGTTTCTTAACGGGGTTAAAAAGTATACTTTTAGTATTTGCTGAAATAATATTCCTAGATAATTTCAATTTGTAATGTAGGATCCTTCGATGAAGAAAAAACATACTGGAAAAAGTACTTTTTGGAAATTTCGTTTCTAACGGGGGTAATAAAGTGTAATTTTGGTACTATTTTTTTTTTGTTCCTATAAAAATTGTCTTAGAAGCTTGGATTTTGGAATGTGGGTTCCTTCGGTGAAGAAAAAAACAATCTGCTATGCTAAAGTATTTCTAAAAGATTCCGTTTCTACACTCAAAATAATTCTGCAGTAAAAATATTAGTAAGTGATTTGGTACCAAAATTTACTAATAAGTTACTAATTACCAGTAGTACGGTAGTTTTTTAGTATCTTCAAAGTACTAAAATTAGTAATTTTGACTGGTTTTGAATAATATTAGTAAAAAATTTTAGTATTGATTACCAACGCCTGCACTAGATCATTTTGGACTAAAAAATTAGTTCATTAGTAAAATTTTTAGTATTGCATACCCACGTTTTTTTTTTGGGTGTAGAGGTGTAGAAAAGTGCTTTTTATACTTTTTTTACTTCTTGAAATAATGATCCTAGGCAGTGAAAACTTGAATGCTGTATTCTTTAGTGAAAATATATTTTGGAAAAAGTACTTTTTGGAAATTCTGTTTCTAAGAGTCGTAAAGGGCATAAAAAAGTGTAAGTTTGGTACTTCTTATATTTCTTGAAACGGTTCAGAAAAAAAGTTTTTGGAAAATTTAATTTTAAGTGGAAAAGGTGGCAAATGGTTATTTGTACCTATCTATTTATTAAAGCCTAGAAACTCAAAATTTGACTTACAGTATCCTCCAGCCGAAATAACTCTCAAGAGATGGACAGGTTAAAAAGGGGTACCTAAATTGGTACAAGTGGTGCAAAATGGTATTTTTATATCTATAAAATAAATACAATAGCACTTTTTATTTCTGTAACTCATATTATATAGAGAGGAATGAAACTTGCATGGAGATTGAATTGGAAATGAAATGGAGTAGAACGGGGAACGAAATGGAATAGAGCGGGGAACAATATAGAATGATACTTTTTACTAAAATTTTTCTTATTAAACTTTTTAACTGCATGTTTTCTCTCTCTATATGTTTTTTTACCCAAAATTTTTTTTATTCCAATTTCTTTTTTCATTGAAATATTTATTCCCTCAAGATCCCGATATAAGGGCTCGAAAATTTTCAAAATCTTTTTCACCGGAACGAACATGACAACGTACCACCGAAATTATTCTAATTTTATTGTTTAAGATATTCAATGAAATATTATTTTATGAAAGACTTAAGCGTCCACAATTAAGTAAAACAAAGACTACATATGAGTCATTTTTTGAAATCGGTAGGGTAATCCTGATCCTTCTATTATCCGGTATTTAACATAATCGGTAACGAAGTTCCGGCGGGCGAGCTAGTTTAGTATAAATTTTCTGGCTTCTCATTTAATGCCTCCTATCAACTTCTGCACAACTTTTCTTTTCACTCTCAAGCTAATTTATTCCACTTTGTTCTCATCAAAATATGGTTATTTCCCAATTAGAAATTTTGTCTTTAAGACAATGTCAGTAATGATTCATCAGGTAGAAGTCAGCAAGTGAATACATTTTACTAAAGACAACTTAAGGACATGTCATAATTTTTGTCGGAGCTCCCCAAGTTCTATAAATGTACTGACTTGTCATATAAGTTGTCTTATCAATTTAGAAAAATCATGTCTTTAATGCTGACAATTATATAGCAAATCCGACCAATCACTAAAAAATTTTTTTTCCGATGTAAAATCGATGTAGTTTTGTTTAATCCTTTAAAACTCTTTTAATTTCCTTTGTAATTAAAAAAATAAAATTGAATTGGTCTTAAAACAATAAAAAAAATAAAAAAATAAAAATCCGCGACCGGGGATTGAACCGAGGCCAAAAATCTACAACACGTAAGCTGTCGAACCTGCTAGACAACTAGGCCAACCACAACTTTAAATTGTTTGTAATAAAATATATTTTGAAATCATAATATTTTCAAATTTGTCAAAAACAAAATAAATTGAATATATCGTCACCTTAATTGTAAAGGGCTCCTGCAATATTTTTTTTTGTAAATATTTTTTTTGTTTTGTATAAATAATATTAATAACAACTAAGATACGCTTAAATAACTTTAACAAAATCTTATGAAATAGGATGAAACCAAATTCCAATTAATATTTAAAAAAATTTTATTTTTGAGGAAGAAAAATTCATATTGTAGCATTTTTCAATTCAGGTGACGAAATATATATAACAGGAGAATTCAAATAATAAATTAATTTAAATTTGTTTTTAAATAAACACATTTATTATCAAAGTTTGGCTAAAGGGGTAAGGTGCTAGACCAGTGAACAGAAGTTTCTGAGTTCGCGGACCAAGTGAGGCAGATAAAAATAGTAAGTTTTAAAAAATTAAATTTAAGAAATGAACAGATAAAAATAGTAAAGTAGTGTAAATTAAAAGACGTGAATAATAATTTTTAAATTTTTTAACGATCTCTGACGTACTATGTACATGTCATAATGTAGTCAGCACTATTGACTACCTGCTTACTTGTCGGCGAGGAATTTTGACAAAATACTTGAAAAAGTCAGGAGGTGTCATGAGGTTTTTTGTATGGTCAGAGATTTTTCAGTCAGCAGGTACACTGACGTTGTCATAAGGAAGTCTTTGAGAAGTCTTAACGACATTTCTAATTGGGTTACTGTTCCTGAACACTTTTTCAATTTGCGTTTAAAAATTGCCCAATATTTCTTGATTGGACGAAGATTTGAGCAATTTGGTGGATTGATGTGTTTTCATCATCCATAACAATGCAGCCCTAAAAATTGGTAAAATCCTGATCACACAGCAATCTGCTACACTTTTTTGCTACTGGTTCTTTATTTTCTGTTCTATTTGGATATTAATTAGCACGGTAGGACTTTAATCCAACATTTTTACTAATTCGACGTACAATACTTCTGCTGGTTTCATTTTTTTTTGCACGATTATTGTTTGATAAGCCTGGGTTTTTTTTTTGAGAGACCTTAGCACTTTCTGCTTTAATTTTTTGTCTCGAGTTCCTGTTTTTTTTCACAATTTTGATCTTTATTTCAGTGTATAATTTATTATTGTAGTTTTTTTAAAAATTTACTCACTGTAGATGTAGCCATTTTAAGTGATTTTGCTATATTTGAACCCGCCAAAGTCGGATTTTCTAGATATTTGTGCACAATTTTATTTATAGCTTCTTTTTCCATTGTGTCTACACTTTTTAAAATTAAACTTAATTACTCGCAATTAATTGTAGATTAACGGTAGATTTGTTATTAAAAACGTATGTTAATGTTTTCCCATTTTGATAACAGGGGGCGTCGTTACGATTACAACAGTGCGTACCGATTTGAAGTGGCCACTTCTTTATTAGCCCCCTGGTGCAGATCTCGGAGTCGATAGCGATCAAAAATCTACTCGAATGTGCGATTTTAAAATTTTTCTTTATGCCTTAAATTATGCTTTATCAAATACAAGCATTTTATACTTATGTTTCTTTTACAACACTGAGGGCGGATTACTCAATGAAAAGTTAGCTGCTAACTGCCGATTTAACGGAGCCTTATGTCAAAATTTGTATGAAAATGTTAAATTTAACGGAGAGTTATTTTATAACGGAGCATTGAGTAATCCAGCCTGAAACACAATAATCATGAAAAATAATACAGAAAGCTTGTATTTATCAAAGCATAATTTTAGGCATATACGAAAAATTACACGTTCGAGTAGAATCTCCATCGCTATCGACTACGAGAATAAGTCCCCTGATCGTGGAGTCTATCGACTAGTCGACTGCAAGACTAAGGCCCCAGATTTTATTTAGGATTTATTGTAGGTTGTTAAAAGTTTGCATAGACCTTTGTCTTGATGATCAAAAGATGGGATAAAAAGTTCTGTTCTAAAAAATAATAAAAAGTTCAGATCCCAAAAATAATTCAACCGATAAAATGTGTATGGATAAATTACCAAAACATGCTTTATCGGTTGTAATCAGAGTTGCCAATTTAGCCTTTTCCCGCTAGATTTAGCTTTTTTTTTAATTTTTCGCGGGAAAATTTTGCATTTAGCTTTAAGCGGGTTTTTTTTAGCTTTTTTTGAAAATTGTTAATCTTTTTTAAGCTTTTTTTAGACTTTTTCATTAAATACACAGTGCAACACCCAAAATCGGAATGGGATGAAACCAAAAGCAAATGAAGTTGACATATTCCACAACAAACCCCTCAAGGCTTTTTATAGAACAAATATTTTGAATAGGTTTATTCTAGCTAGAGGTCATTATTTCCCTTACTAATTAAAACTATGATATTCTCATAGAATAATTTTTAAGAAAATTATTTTTCTGTTTTAAATTTTTTTATGTTGGTCATTTTTACAAGACTTAATCGACACGTGTTTCGGAATTTGTCGGATTCCATTGTCAAGATTTTTTTTGTTTAATAAATAAGACGAAACCTGAAAAATAATTTTGTTAAAATACATAAAAGCCATGCAATTATAACATTTTAAAAATTAACCCTTAACTGCATAAAAGCAATTCAATTAAAAAATTTTAAAAATTAACCCTTAACTGCATTTTAACCTTAATAATATGAATTTTGTACATGCGAAAGATTCTGAAAGATTCATAATATTTATTTTATAGTGCAGTTAAGGGTTAATTTTCAAAATTTTATAATTGGATTGCTTTTATGAAGTTAAGGGTTAATTTTTAAAATGTTATAATTTCATGGCTTTTATGTATTTGAACAAAATTATTTTTCAGGTTTCGTTTTATTTATCAAACAAAAAAAAAATTGTTTTGGCCTTCAAGGGTTAATTTTGAAAAAAAATTAAAGATTTAATCCTTTTTCAATTTATATATCTTTATAATTTATTTGGACCATATTTTTTTAATTATAAATTTATTTTTTTTGGTTTTTATTCGTCATGGGTTTAGAAATGCCATAATTTTGACTACCGGTAAACATGGGTTAACAACGTCCTAGATATACAAAATTTTATAGTTACATTCATACATTCTATTAGAATACAGAAATTATCTTATGGTAATTTATTTCATTAATCTTTTATTTCTTAAAAATGTTGGCATGAAGCTCCAAATCTTCCATATTTTGAAGTGTAGACACCGGATCCTAATGGGTTAATAATGTCCTTGAATTTTAATATTTTTTTGCCTTATATTAAAAAGTCAAAGGAGTAATACAAAATTAAGTTTTAGTTAATATATAACAAAATGAGTTTTTAAGAAATAAATTCATTAAATTTTTCACCAAAAAATATATTTCCTTGAAATCCGCTGTTTTGAAATCGGTCTACACGATAATTTAAAAAAAGGATATCAATTTTTTTTTTTTAATTTTAAACTCGAACTAATACATTACAAAATTAATAAAAAATATCGTAAGTTTACTGCAATTTTGTTTGAGAAAATTTGAAAAATTTAATTTTGGAGATTTCAAAAATTTTGCAAATTCCAAAAATTTTTTTGTTACCAAATTTTTATGGGTTACCGATATCACAAAATTTTTATATTTTTTATCTAAGTATGTTTGGCCAAATGTTAAACAAAAAAAATTTTGTTTTAAACATATTCATAAAATTTTTGATTTATTTATTTTTTTTTAATTTAGTGCCTTTTTCCCAAAACCCGGAACTTTGACCGATTTTAGCGTAGTCAGAGAGTTAACCGATTTGGCTCAAAATTTTATCGGATACTAGTTTTAGGTCGTTTAACAAATCCAGGCTTGAGGAGCAACAAAAATCCAAAATTTTCAAAATAAGGACCACTCTAATGAGAATATCATAGTTTTAATTACACCGCTCAACAAATCGAAGGTTTTTGGCTCCGGTTTGAAGTTTGATATAAAATTTTTAAAGATTTTGACTCGCTGATTCCAAATTCTTGCTCCAAATTTTTCCATCACGTCTAGAATTTTTATTATTCGCGGTTGAAAATGCGAAAAAACGCGATTTTTGCCTTTTTTGATAGCCTGCACAGCAGCCGCTGGGTGGAATAAAAATCTGGTATAAAGCGTGAGAGTAGAATTGAACTATGATCTCAAAAATATGATCAAAAAAATTTTAAGTTGCTGCACTATTATTGGCCAAACATGCATTTTAAAAAAACACTGTCAAAAAAATTAGAAAAAGCACCATTTTTAAAAGGCTCTAATACAATAACCAGATGATCAATCTTTACTGTGATGAGCTCCAAATTTAGGCAAAAGTTCACTCTTTCTTATAGACTTTTAAACCCATTAACTATAGCTTCCGGTGTATACTAAAAATAACACAGAAATCTTAAATTTGTAAAATATTTTTTTTTTTTTAGTTTTTCTTTAAAAAATATCAAAAAAAACTAAGGTATCTATCTACCTTACCTTTTTTACAAAAATGGTAATTTAAACAGTATCATTTTAAAACGCAAGTAAAGCCCAACCAAACGTAATAATTTGAAAAAAATTGTGGTCTATGTTGGAGACCATAGACAAATTATACTTTTGCGCTTTATACCAGATTTGTATTCCACTGGATGGCTGCTGTGCAGGCTTTCAAATAATGCAAAAATCGTAATTTTTCGCATTTTCAACCGTGAATAACTAAAAATCTGGACGTGATGGGAAAATTTGGAGAACAGATTTGGAATCAGGAGATCAAAGTCTACTAAAATTGATCATCAGAATTCAAACCGGAAAATGAGTGTTGAGCGGTGTTATTAAAGGAAATAATGAAATCGAGCTAGAATTAACATGCTCAAAATACATAAAAAATAGCATTTCGGCAAAAATTCAGCCATCAAGATCAACTGTTGTGGTCATAATCCTTACTTTCCCAAGTGATTGAAGCCTACCCAGGTAGAAATTGCCAACCGTTCCAAAGAAAAAGTCTCGGCAAAGCACTTTATTTTTTGTGTAGAAGGTAGTATGAATTCGAAAAAGTGCTTTGCAAGCCCTTTGCCAATGTTTTTCTATTTAAATCCGTTTAAAGTATACATTTTTTATTAAAATTTATAAATTTTCGTAACAATTGGAATATTGTTTATTTCCCTGCAGGATAAGTGGCCGGACCTTGATAGTTCTCGTGATATGTCACTTAGACATAATGACCTACATATTACAAACTTGACACCTTTTATATAAAAACACCTGTTTCTTTCGTGAGGAAGTGTCTTAAACTCCGGATACATCACATGTGAAATGTCACTGGGCCTATCCCTTTGGAACACTACCCGATTCGGTTTAATACACCACTTTTTTTCGGGACTTTTCCAAAAATTTTCCTAGAAGCATTTTTAATAAATTTTTTATTCCAAAACGCAAAGAAAAATGCAAAAAAATTTTTCCGGGACTTCGAAAATATTTCAAAGTTTGTCCAAAAATTTTTTATCCTAATAAATTAGTCAATAAATTTTTTATCCTTATTTAATAAATTTCTTTATTCAAATAAACACCAAAAAAAGTTGTGTCTTATGGACTTATACAATTTTAATACGTCCCATTTTTTTGTTCTAAAAGTGCTACAATAGTACCATATTTTTTGTTTTTAAAGCGCTTTCAAAGCGCTTTAAAAACAACGGCATACCGTTTACCGTGGTTATCATTTTGGACGCTGCACATTGGGGCAAACATATACGATTCATGGCATTAAATAAACCGCTTGTTTTTAATAAGAGTGTGTGGTACCGTTGTAAAGGGGACAATCTGTAGATCATATTTGCATTATAAAATTTCATGGTTACCTTGCAAAATTCTGAAATTTTTGCAATATTATATTCATTTAATGTATTTTTTTGTTTTTAAAATCTTTAATTACGTTAAAAAAAAACAAACTCAGTTGGAATAATAAAATACATAAACTTTCTGGTTTCTGCAAGAGTTTGCAAAAAAAAAATTGCAAAAAAAAATATCAAAAAATACAATTCAGAAACAATAAAAACTATTTTTTTCAACAAATGTGAATAAGAAATATTTAACAATATCATATTTTTTTACCATTTTGCAAAAAAATATGCAAATAAATTGTGTGAATTTTTTTGAGAGCAAATCAAGTAAAAAAAATTTAATGTAAAAAAGCGAGTAAAAAGTGTGTATAAACCATTTTTTCGATTTTGCGAAAACAATGCAAATTTATATTTAACAAAAAATAAAATCAAAAAACGGAAATCCATAAAAAATTCAACAAATTTAAACACTGGCTAACCAAATTAAAAAGTTTTTTGAAGTTACAAAATTATTTGTATGCATAAACATTGAAGCTATTAAAAACTGTAATAAAAAATGTTAAAAGTCTGTAACAAAGCTCAATTTAAAATAACGCACGATCTTTTTTTAATTATGATAGGTGAAAAGTATGGTATGGTATTGACTTTTTACAAAAGCGAAAAGGATGTTAACGAAAAAGCAAAAAAGGATTGTAATATTTCTCCTCCAAGAAAATAAAAAAATAAATTTAAAATGGATACGATTAAAATACGTGAGTTGAAAATTTAGTGTGAAACCACTCATATAAAATCGCCAAATAGTTTTTATTTTTTAAGAATATCGAAATAGTAACTTCAGAATTGATAATCGAAAGAGTAAGGTATAAATAAATACGAATAAAATTTTCAAGTTGGACATTTAGTGTGGAACCACTCATATATTCGAATAAAATTTGTGAGTTGGAAATTTAGTGCGGAACCCCTTATATAAAATCGCTTAATCCTCCTTTGTTGCTTATTTTCTTATATATCGAAATTTGTAAGATTTATAATTAAATTCTATAAAACACTTAATATTTTATTTATTTTTTTCGATTTTAGAGGGTTTTTAAAACCGCGATAACATGGCCTAAAGGCAAATTAAGGCAACCGTTTTACTTGGAATCTTGTTGTATACATGTCGCTCTATATTCCACATATGAGTAGTATCAATTCAGTGCAATTCGCAGTATACTTTTATTCCTTTGAAGTTATGAATTTTATTAATTTTTATTTTCTTAATAGCCTACTTATTTGAAAATCCCCTAAAAGTATAACCTTTTTGCATGTGTTTATAGCTTTAGCGGTCCAAAAATGTTCTTAACATAATTCTTAATCATGAGGCATTCAAAAAATTTCGGAGTGTGGACGTTTTATATATCTTTTAGTGCACCAAACATTGCCTTTAAATTTAAATTATTTTAATTTATTAATTTAACATATTTTTTCTTGACTTTGAACCCTTCCTATAGGAAGGCCCTAAGCTAAAAATAAAAAATAAGTATGAGGTTATATGCAGAATTTTGTTGACTTTCCTTTTGACTTTTTGCCAAGGGCCCCCATATAGCTGCCCCAATGTGCGCTGGGGGAGTACTAAACTGTGATGCTTTCCCAGCACACAAGCGACCATAAAAGGTACTTTGCCAGCGCTTTCCCGTTCGTATTTTTCTGCCTGGGTAGATATATACAAAATATTGGTTTGATTACAAAACCCGAAAACAACATAAATAATTTTTTAAGCTCTACTTTCAGAATTTATTGCTCACAATCGTGGGTGCAACCAAAACTTGAATTTTGTCGTAGAGTGCTATATAGGAAAAATCTGAGAATTTTTTATAGGATTAATTTTAGAATTTTTAATATAAAAATCTAATAATTTTTCTATAACGAAAATCTGAGAATTTTTCTGCAGAGAAAATAAAAAAAAAGCTTAAGACTCTCGACAATTTTCTTTAGAAAAAAATGTAAGGAATCTTAGAATTTTTCTAAAGGAGAAATGTCTCGGAATCGGAATAAATTTTAAATTTTTCTATATGAAAAACAAGAATATTTTATTTAGGAAAAATTTGAGAACTTTTTTATAAAAAAAAATGTTTTTGGAATCTAATTTTTTTCTAAAGGAAAAATGACTCAAAATATCTTAGAATCTAAGATTATTTCTATTTGAAAAATGTCTCGGAATCTACGACTTTCTATAGGAAAAATTTAACTTTTTATGTAGAACAAATGTTTCAGAATCTAAAACTTTTTCTATAAGAAAAATGTCTTACACTCAAGAAAAAACCTTGTGAAATTACTAGAAACCATTTTACTAATATTTTACAGTTTCCCTTGATTTTTAACAACAAATTTTTTTTTGTAATTTTAATTTTATTTTTGTAATTTTACAAAAAAAAAAAAAAATCTAGTAGATTCACGAGAATTCCTTGCAAGTTTTGTTGCGCCCAAAAGTTGTAATTTTACTATTTTATTGGTAAAAAACTTGCAAAATTACAAAAAAGCTCGTAGTTTTTACCAGGAATCCTCGTAATTTTACGAAAAAATTTAGTTAAGTCACAAAACCGCCTTGTTAGTTTAATTGCGTCAAAAAAAATTGTAAATTTACAATTTTTTTGGTAAAAAGCTTGTAAAATTACAAAATTATTGGTAAAAATCTTGTAAAATTACAAGGAGTTCTTGTCAAATAGGAGGTAGTAAAAAATAAAAAAAAAACAAGTTTTTCTTGTAATTTTACAAGGTGGAAGCTGAAATTTTTTTAATATATATATGCCTAAAGTGGGTATGATACTTGCTTTTTTCAAATTACTTGTTGCTGCATTTATTAGGGTTTTTCTATAAAAATTTCGATAACTTCAACCAAAAATTTTGAATTTATCGTAATTCCCATAGAAAACCCCTAATAAATGCAGCAACAAGTAACTTGAAAAAAGAAGGCACCATAAAGGCATCAGATTCTAATAAGGAAGGTATTTTACCCACCGATTGTCCTAAAATTTGCTTATGGGAAAGAGGGGAAGATAATAAGAGTTATCTGTTTTATCGTAGCTGTCCAATCTCACATTTAGCGGGTCGAAGGGGAGGGGAAAAAATGGGATTTTTTCGTTCTTAGAGGATCTTTCACATTTCTTTAAAAGAAACTACACTCAAAATAATTTTTACAAATGCTCTGTAATATGACTGTAATTTCAATTCAACAGATATTTGACAGAGTTTTCTGTCAAAAGACAGATTTAAAGAAAATACTTTGTATTTTGTTGTGACAAAAAAACAAAGTCTCATCTGTTATATTACTTTTAACTTTGTAATCTTAATTTTACAGATAAATTACAGAGTTTTCTGCTAAAATACAGATTTGAGCAAAATACTCTGTATTTTTTGTAACCAAAAAAACTGAGTTTTATCTTAATTTTTACATATTTCTATGTAATCTTAATTTCATAGTTAAAAACAGAGATTTCTGTAAAAGCACCAAAATTGTATCTGTATTTTTTTAAAAAAGGTTACAAACGTACCAAAAAAAATATTTTTAAAAATCTTATAAAAATTTTCAGACAAAAACAGTTAATCAGGTTATGTATTAAGAACCATGGACGTATTCAGGGCCCCCTGGGCCCCCCTTTAGGATTAAACAAATTTTAAAAATTAATGCACTTCAACACATAATACATAATAGTATTGCAACACTCAAAAAAATATGTTAGTAAAATCAACTGAAAATGTCAGTTAAAATAACTACTTTGTAAGTTATTTTGGGGGTCAACTACTATTTCAACTAACAATGTTAGTTATTTTAACTGACAAAAAACAACTGACTTATGTAGTAAAAACTACTTATATTTGTAGTCAAAACAACTAAAATGTAGTAAAAATAATTAATATATAATTTTTTTTTTTCAAAAAATTTTTCAGAAAAAAAATTGAAGACCAAATTTTTTCCAAGTTTTTTTTTTTAATGTTATGAAAAATAAAAAAAAAAACGAAAATTTATTTTTTGTTTTTGGAAAAAAAAACTGAAAATTTTTCAGAGAAAATAAAATTAACTACTTTAAATAAGTATTACTACATCACAGTACTTTTTTGTTAGTTGTTCAGAAAAACGACTTAAAATAACTAACAGAAATAGTTGTTTGATATTTTTCATACAAAAACAACTGACTTTGTAGTTGAAAACAACTTACTACTGTAAAATATACAAACAACTAACATGTAGTTACTTACATAATTTTCTGAGTGAAATACTTTGGTTTTTTAAGAAAATTTTTAATGTGCTCGATTCTGAAATACGATTTCACCATTCACCTAATTTTTAATTTTATATTCTCTCGAATTTTAAGATTTTTAAATTTCTTTTTGCAATAGTTAAAGATATTAACTAGATTTTTAATTGTTAAAAGAACAAAAATTTAAAATCTTAAAATTCGAAAGAATATCAAATTTTTAAAAATTAGGTGAATGGTGAAATCGTATTCCAGAATCGAGCACAATATCTTTTTTTAAAAACTCTTCATTTTAATAAATTTTCGTTTATATAAAGTTATTTACATCGAAATATCTGTATCGAAAACACATTATATTGTGTTTATTTAATGAAATTTATGGCATCAGGATCACGAAAACAGTTTTCTGTACAAAATTTCAAACTCTGGGGTTCTAAGAGCTTTTATCTTTATTAAAAGTCTCGGGTTCTGAGATATTACTTCCAAACAAAATTCTCAGATTTTGAAAATTTTTTTCTAAAGAATAATTTTGATATATAATTTTTAAATTAGCACTTTTTTTAAAAAATCGGGTTTGAATTAAAAAACTGCAGTTTTAAATATTAAAAAACGACTTAGGACAATATTTAAACTGCCCGAGTAAAAATAAACATATATTACAATAAACATATGATACAAACATAATAAATTATATATGATTATACATCCCTGAGATATTTTCTAAATTTTTTTAATGCAGTCATATGTAGTAATATATAATTTAATCATGATTCGGATTAAAAGATGTACTATAAAAAAAAATTTTAAAATGTTCCTAAACATTGCCTTGTTAGGGTTATGTATATCACCTATCTGGTTCGAAGCGTACCCAAAAATTTTTTTTGTTTTTGAAAATTATATGTTTTGGTGAATGTATCGTTGACCTGTGGTGTATCTCAACCCAAACCAAAAAACACCAGGATTTTATATGTTTTTGTGCAATTAGATCTAATTAGATCCACCAATATAAGGCAATGTCTGGTCAAAACTCGGATGAAATCAAATCATATTTTATACAAGTAGATCTTTTTTAATGCAAAAACATCCACCATTTTTCGGATCAAATTGCGTTTAATTATATATTGTATTACATATCAATATATATTGCATCATATAAAAATTTTTACTAGGGTGGGGGGAAAAAAATTGATTATTTTTTATGAGAATAAAAATAAATAAATTTTCAAGCCCGAATTTACAGACGCACCATTAAAAAATTTAATGACGTGTTTGGGATCTAGAGATCCATTTTAAAAAAATTCTGTCCTAAAATATTGCGCCAACGCAATAATATGTAACAGTAGAGCCGTAAAAATCGCTAAGGAATTAACAAATTTTAGGATGGCTTATTTGGAATCACGTCCTTGATTATAGCTCTTAAGTGAGAATGCGTAGCAATAATGACTAAATAAGACTTTTTTAATTTTCAAACGTGAATATCTCGGAAATGGAATGCGATTACAAATACGCAACAGTAAATTAGCGGTTTTGAATTTTCAAACGCAAATATCGAAAATATGTTGAACTATTTAACTATTTGGTAATTTAATTTAGAATCAGAAAAGCTAAATCAATCTTGTTCATATAATTTGATTTTTTTGTAATTCAAGCGCGTTTCTCAGAATATTTTCTACACTCAAAAAATTTCATAGGTAAAATACACGAAATACTTCGTACATTGTACGAAATATTTCGTGGTTTTGCCGGAACGAAATATTTCGTAATATTTACATATGGCATTTCGTAAATATTACGAAGTTTTTTTAGTGATATTTACGAAACAAATACGAAAATATTTCGTAAATTTACGAAATATTTAGTATAACTACGAAATATTTCGTAAAGATACTAAATATTTTTGTACATATTACGAAGTTTTTTTTTGTAAATACGAATTATGTTTATTTTTACGAAAATATTTCGAAAAGTTACGAAATATTTTGTATAACTACGAAATATTTTGTATAATTACGAAATATTTCGTAAAAATACAAAATATTTTTGTACATATTACGAAGTTTTTTTTTGTAAATACGAATTATGTTTAGTTTAACGAAAATATTTCGTAAGTTACGAAATAGTTTGTATAAATACGAAATAATTTTTATAATTACGAAATATTTCGTAAACATACAAAATATTTTGTACATATTACGAAGTTTTTTTTTTGTAAATACGAATTATGTTTATTTTTACGAAATATTTTGTATAATTACGAAATATTTTGTATATCTAATTTTGTATTTGTATGCAAAATTATTTGTATTTTTATGTATGACATTTTTTTGGTTAAGTTGTATCATCTTATGGGACATGTCATTGAGTACATTCCGTCCGGAAGTGGGATCGAATATTTTTTAAAAACGAAAAACAAAATATTTTTTCGGAATCAAAACACTTCCAAATATTCACTGTAATTTAAAGTGTTTTTTTTACGAAAAAAATAGTTTCCCGAGCAAACATTCAATTCCATTTCTAAACGGAATTGACTCGGTGATATGCCCGTATAACTTTTCACTAATGTCGCAACACCTAACAGACTGCATTGGAAAATATATCTTGGGTGATTTGACTTTGTGTTATGCTGAAAATAATTTAAAATTAGAAAACCGTAAACAAAAATTAAAAAGAGAAGGAACAAATTTTTGTTATTCCATTTTTTTAATTGTTAAATCTAGTAATTCAGATAAATAAATCAAACCCCTTGATTTTGTGTTTTTTTTTCCGAAAAATATTTTGTTAAATTACGAAATATTTCGTTAAGATACGAAGTATTTCGTATTTTTTTGGCTACGAAATGTACTTCGTAAAATAAACGAAATTTGTATTTTTACGAAATTCCAAGTTTTCGTAAAATTACAAAAATTTCGTAAAATGTACAAAAATTTCGTAATATGTACGAAACAAATTTTACGAAATAATACTTCGTATTTTTATGCATGAAATTTTTTGAGTGTATAGCAAACTTCTCAGATTTTGATACATTTTTTTCAATAAAAAATCTCAGATTCTGAGGAAGTTTTTACTATTGAAGGATTCTCAAATTCCAAGACATTTTTTTATAAAATAATTCTCAAATGCATAAAAACTTACACTTACACACAAAAAAATAATCGAGGTAATAATACCTTAGCTGGCATAGGTATTTATTTTTTCTATGAAATTTAAAAAATACGGTTTATTACCTTTGCACTACGTAATTTAAATACCTTATTGGCTATGCAACTTTTACTATTCAATTTAGGTAGAACTTCGAAAAATTTATTGACAATTATTTAAAATTCAATAAAAAATTAAACATCAACATTTTATTTTTATTCATATTTACACAATTTTTTTATAATTGTGAAGCGCAATAAAACTAGCTGAAAATGATTGAATCTTAAGAAATTGGATCAGTAAGTATAATTTTTAGTTCGTTGTAAAAAACTAGTACATAATATTGTGTCTACGTTTTTTCAGATAACGTGAATATCGATGTCAAGAAAAGAAGTCATCAACATTATGCAGATTTATCAAAATATGTTTATACATTCAAGATGTTTCAAGATTTAAAGATAAAAATTTTCTCACAACTTCCATAAAAAAATGTCGTGGATAACGACGTCGAGAAAAGAAACATCAATATTTTTATGCGATCCATCAAGATTGATATATTCAAGACGCATCAAGATTTACAGGCAGCAATATTTTTTATAATTAGTATAGAAAAAATTTCTCATTCTATAGACACACAAGTCTACAAGTTTTTCTCAAGAAATTCTATCGAAAAGAGTCACAGAATCTAAGAATTATTCTACCGACAAAATTTTACAGAATTTTCTATTAAATAAATTCTCAGTTTCTGAGAATTTTTGTAAAGAAAAAATTTCTCAAAAGAATTTTTGTTTGTTTGTTATAGAAAATCAGAATCTGAGAATTTTTCTATAGAAAATCAGTCTCAGAACCTGGGAATTTTTCTATGGGAAATCAGTCTCAAAATATGAGAATTTTTCTATAGAAAAAATGTCTCAGAATCTGAAAATTTTTCTATAGAATCTGAGAGTTTTTCTAAAAAATTTCTTAGAATCTAAGATTTTTTCTACACAAATATGTCGTAGAATCTGAGATATTTTCTACACAAAAATGTCTCAGAATCTCAGATTTTTTCTATAAAAAAATGTTTCAGAATCTGAGATTTTTTCTATAGAAAAATGTGTCAGAATCTGAGATTTTTTCTATACAAAATGTTTTTTCTATAGAAAAATATCTCAGAATCTGAGATTATTTCTATAGAAAAATGTCTCAGATTATGAGATTTTGTCTATAGAAAAATGTTTCAGAATCTGATATTTTTTCTATAGAAAAATTTGTCAGAATCTGAAATTTTTTCTATAGAAAAATCTCTCAGAATCTGAAAGTCTTTCTATAGAAAAATTTATCAGAATCTGAGATTTTTTCTATACAAAAATGTCTCAGAATCTGAGATTTTTTCTTTACAAAAATGTCTCAGTATCTGAGAGTTTTTCTATACAAAAATGTCTCAGAATCTGAGATTTTTTCTATAGAAAAATGTCTTAGAATCTGAGAGTTTTTTTATACAAAAATGTCTCAGAATCTAAGATTTTTTCTATACAAAAATGTCGTAGAATCTGAGATTTTTTCTACACAAAAATGTCTAAAAATCTCAGATTTTTTCTATAAAAAAATGTCTCAGAATCTGAGATTTTTTCTATAGAAAAATGTCTCAGAATCTGAAATTTTTTCTATAGAAAAATGTCTCAGAATCTGAAATTTTTTCTATAGAAAAATGTCTCAGAATCTGAGGTTTTTTCTATAGAAAAATGTCTCAGAATTTGAGATTTTTTCTATAGAAAAATGTCTCAGAATCTGAGATTTTTCTATAGAAAAATGTCTCAGAATCTGAGATTTTTTCTATAGAAAAATGTCTCAGAATCTGAGATTTTTTCTTTTGAAAAATGTGTCAGAATCCAAGATTTTTTTGATAGAAAAATTGTCAGATTCTAAGTCTTAGATTCAGAAAAATTTTTTCTATAGAAAAATTCTCAAACTCTGAGACATTTTGTCTATAGAAAATGTCACAGATTCTGAAACATTTTTTCTATGGAAAAATTCTCAGATTCTGAGACATTTTTTCTGTAGAAAAATTCTCAGATTTTGAAAAATGTTTTCTTTAAAAAAATTCTCAGATCCTGAAACATTTTTTCTGTAGAACAATTCTTAGATTCTGGGACATTTTTTCTACATAAAAATTCTCAGATCCTGAGACATTTTTCTGTAGAAAAATGATCAGATTCTGATACATTTTTTCTATAGAAAAATTCTCAGATTCTGTCACATTTTTCTATCAGAAAGTTCTCATATTCTGAATTGTGATATATGTTTCTATAGAAAAATTTTCAGATTCTGAGATTTCAGATTTTTCAAAAGAAAAAATATCCAGAAACTGAGTATTTTCTGTAGAAAAGTTTTAGAATCTGAGAGTATTTCTATTGAAAAAATGTTTAATAACAGAAAAATTTTCATATCCTTCATAAGATTCTGAGACATTTTTCTTATTATCAAGTTTTCTTTAAAATTTGTAAACGTTCAAAAAATTAAAAAAAAAAAATAAATTAATTAAAACTAATAAACTTTTCGTAGTTTTTATTTAAATTTTAAAAGGAAATGGTGTAAAAAAGCCATTACTAATGCAAGGTAATACTACCAAATTATTTACGTAATATCACCTATTTATCAATGCTATTTTACCTAAAAAGCTAAGGTATATTTCTGTCAACCATAATAAATTTTCGAACATAGGAATTACCTTAGCTTTTAAGTAACATTACCTTTTTACTTAGCAAATGCCCCGTTTGCCTGGCGCTAAGGTATTTTTATACTATAATTTTAGGTAATATTACCTCGATTTTTTTTTGTGTGTATGAGACAAGTTTTTAACCAAGTTTTTGTTCTACAAAATTGGCTTAATTACGCAAAAGCAATTGGTGAGTTGTATTTATTAACCAAAAATTTGGCTAATATGTGTGTAAGTGTTTTTATCGTGCAGATTCTCAGATATTCTTTCTCTGGACAAATTCACATTTTTTCTCTGTACGGAGGGGGGGGGGGGGTTGGGATGTCCTAGAAAATAATGTTTTGATAAACAAAAAAAAAATTTTGAGTTGGGCCCCCCATTTCAAATTCCTGGATACGTTGCTGTAACGAACCTTTCGGTATTTTAGAATTTTTGTGTAGAAAAATATCTAATTGTAAGTCCATTTTTAATTGTAAGTCCTTTTTTAAAGTTTCCGTAGGCGGTTAGCCGATTTTAAATCTGACTGATATCAGTTAAGAAATAATTGTAATTACTTACATCTTGTTGTTGTTGTTGCTGTTGTGTTTGTGCTTGTTTGACTTTTGCTTGGGCTATCTTTAAGGCTCTGGAATTGTATAAAAAAAACATTAATAACTAAACAAGAAGGCAAATTTAAGTTTGAAACATACTGTTGCAAGTCCATAATTGTCTTTTCCTTTGCATTTTGTTCTTCTTGAGACATTTGTACCAATTTGAGTAACCGTTCTGTTTCTGCTGTTGCCTTCTTGTGTTCTTCTTTGGTATTTTGTAATTCCTTGATGCAGCTGTGTTAAAAAAATAAAAATAGAGAATTAATTTTTATCGCTCCCACCCTTCAAATTGTATAATCTTACGCTTCCAACTGTCTTTGAGTTTCCATAAGTTTTTTGTTCAGTTCTCCGGCAGCTGCAGCGCCACCACCTTGAGCTTGCAGTGATTTCTCTAACTGATCCACTTGATCTTTTCGTTTTCGCAGTTGGACATCGAATTCAACCATTTTCTTTTCTTTCTCTTCAATATCTTTACGTTTGGCGTCAATCTGTTTACGTTGCTCTTCAATAATTTTACGTTCACTTTCAACAGCCTTAGCTTGATTTTCAATTTGTTTGCGTATTTCTTCCAATTGTTTCTGCTGTTGTTCCAATTGTTGTTTTTGTGCTTCGCTGGCAGCAGCAGTCGCTCCTCCCGCTTGGCTAATCTGTTGTATTTGTTGCTGTAGTTGTTGTATCTGTTGTTGGGCAGCTTGTAATTGTTTCGCTTGTTCTTGATTTGCAACCTTCAAATAAAAAAAATAGATAAATCTCTGAAACTAGAGTCTGTTTAAATGTAATTATACCTGTGACTTTTGCAGTTCTTCCACCAAAAGCTCCAATTGTTTTTGGAATTGATCTCTTTGTGCAGTAGCAGCCTGCAGTTCAGCTTTAACCTTCTCCAATTCTTGATTAAGTTGATTAAGTTCTTGGGTGTTCGCAGGAGCTTGTTGTTGCTGTTGTTGAGCCTGCTGTTGTTGTTGCTGCTGATGTTGCTGCTGCTGTTGTTGCATCTGCTCTTGTTGTTGCTGTAACTGTTGTTGCTGCTGTTGTAACTGTTGGTTCATTTGCTGCATCTTAGCATGTTGATCCTTAATGCATTGATCCATTAACTGTGAAAGAATTTGTATTAGAAATGTTTTTTTGAAAAAATGTAATTTTAAAAAATCTATACCTGTATACGTTTATGCATTTCTTGAGCAGCCTTATCTGCCATATCGGCCTTATTCTTTTCAGCTTCGAGAACTTTACGCCATTGTTCCATTTCTTCACGTGAAGCACCACCTTGGGCTGCAGCTCCCGCATTTTGAATTGCCTTTTCGGACTCTTGGAGTTTTTGTTGTAGCATTTGAATTTCTTTTTGCATTGCTTGTAATTCGGCAGGTGCGGCTGGCGCCACTGGCTGGCCATTGCGTAACTTGCGATTTTCTTCTCGTGCATTTTGGAGTTCGGCTTCGGCATTTTGTAGTTCTTTCTGGAAATTCATTAGGATCTCTTGGCTCTTTTCCAGCTGGTGTACTAATTGTTCTCTTTCGATTGAAAGCTGTTTGCAGTCTGCTTCCATCTGTTGCATATGTTTTTCCATTTGAGGATTTGGTTTTTGTGGTTCTGGTGCAGCTCTTGAGGACTGTCTTAAAGTTTCCTTTTCAGCTTCTGCCTTTTCGAGGCGATCATGTAGGCGACCCAATTCGGCAGACATGCGTTCAAATTCAATACGAGTCGATTCGTTAGCTTCTTGTGTTTTAGCCAAATGCATTTGAGCTTTCTCGAGTTCTTTAGCTAAACGTCCTGCCTCCAATTCTGTGGCATCACGTGATTGCAAAGCCTTCTCTAATCGATCTCTAAGTCTGTCAATTTCTTGACGTTCTCCAGCTGACATTGATGTTGTACGCACTGAATCAGCAGGACTAATGGCAGAGGCTTGATGTAATCTGAGTCGTTCAACTTCCTTTAGTAGCTTCTCGTGTTTGTCTCGCGCTTTCTCTCTTTCAATGTGGGCTCTCTCCAATTCACTACGTTGTTTCTCTTGGTTAGCCAGTAACTTAGCCACTTCTCCTTTGGACAATTCGAGTTGCAATGAAGTTTCGTGTAGTTTCGATTCCATATTGCCAATTTCATTTTCGATTTTGTCGTATTTATCTTTGTATTTTTCAAAGGACTCTGATTCATATTGTGATTTGCCTCGTATTGTCTCGAGTTCCATGAGAGTCTTGTCCAGTTTTTCGCGCAGACGTTCATTTTCTTCCTTAAGGCGCCTAGTTTCTCGTCCAAATGTATCTGTATCTTGAAGTTTTCTAAGTTCTGTCTGACTCTTTTCATAACGATCTCGCATTTTTTCGAGTTCGATAGCATAGTGGGCACATTCTTCTTTGGCCGCTTCAACACTGGCACTTGCCTTGCTCTGGGCAGCATGAGCACGCTCCAGCTCATAACTGACGCGTTCGAGCTCTGATTGCAAGTGTTCTTTTTCGCCATGTGTGCGGCGAATATCTGTTTGTATTTTATCGGAACGTTCCCTATGATGTTCAAGTTCAGCTCGAGCATTATCTTCGGCCTCCTTAGCGCGACTGAGTTGAAGTGCAGCTCTATCACAGGCTTCTTGCAAACGCGTACTCTCTTCTTGAAGCTTGCGCAGGTCTTCTCGCGCCTTTGATGCTGCTAGGGATGAGCGCTCAGCTTCAACCTCTAAACGAGCACGATCTGCTTCAGCTGTATCACAGCGTGATTGAAGGCGATATATTTCATTTTGAGCTCGATCGTATTTCTCCAACATCTTTTCGAATTCTTTGTTTGAAGTATCCTTCTCATCGATAAGTTTCTGACTGGCATAAAGGGCTTTGTCCAATTTCTCCTTAAGAATTTCAACTTCAGTAACAGCATCATCGCGTTCCATCTATTAAATAAAATAAAAAATGGTTAAAATACTCAATTTACTTTTCAGATGACCTAAAAACACGAATGATTGATAAAGAATTTTGAAAAGCTACAACTAACATACAGCCAATTTTGTTTTAAGTTATCATGCTCATTTGATTTTTCAACTTTTTCTCATAATTAATTTTGTTGGAAACTTGTCTTTTAGAGATTTTTTTTGGTTTCTTTAACTTAATTACCTGTAATTTTTGTTGTATGATATGCGATTTTTCATAACGTTCCTTAAGAACTTCCAAATCAGTTTGCATGGCTTCTCTGTCACGTGCTGCCTTCTGGAGCAGTGTTTGTGATGATTCGGAACGTTCTTTCAATGTTTCTAATTCATCTGAAAATTGATCGCGCTCTTTCTGGACACGTGCCAGTTGAACCTACATTTTGAATTTGTTTATAAATTTAAAATAACAATTATGTACAACGTTCATAATACAACATATACTAAAATAGATAGTTTAGATAGATACATTTACAATATAGAATAGATATGTGAACAAAAGTTAGCTTCACATTAGTATATATACACAAGAAGTGAGGTTAATCCATAGTTAATGTGATTTACAGTTGAGAGATCTATGGGTTTTTTTCTGTGGATGCATTGCAAAAACGGATCTTGTGATTTTTGCTTACCTGAACCTTTTCTAATTTCTCGCGAATTCTATCAGTGTCTAATGTTAGAGTTTCACGTTCCTTTTGAACGCGAGCAGCCTGACCTAATGCCTTGTCCAATTGTGATTGTAAATTGTCGTAGTCGTAGGTAAGTTTCTCCTTCTCCAAGACCAAGCGACGATTTTCGGCAACTGATTTGTCGAACTTTTCTTGCAAATGATCTACTTCGTTTTGTGCCTTATCCAATGAATTCTGCAACTTCTCTTGTTGGAGTTGTGCTTTGCCTAATGTAGCTGATGTACGTTCCATTTCTTCCTTCATCTTGTCCACCTCTGAGAATGCCTGAAATTTGTGGATAATTTTGATGGAAGGTTTGTTTACTCTCAAATCAACAATCTAATTGCTTTAGCTCACCCGATCACGATCAGCATGTATACGTGAGATGCTGCCTTGTACCTTCTCCAGCTCTTGACGCAAACTCTCTTGTTCACCTTGGGCATTTTCTAATTTGGCTTTCAGTCTATAAACCTCACCTTGGCTCTTTTCTAGTTTCTCCTGCAGAGCAGCCGCTTCCTCACGTGCTCTTTCGGCATCCGACTGTAAATTTCGCGTTTGAGAAGAATAAGAAGAGTTTGAATTTAAGTCTTTTTTTTTACAAGAAATGGTGTTAAATGATGTCAAAAATAAATGCACAAAGAGGACAGACAGAAAAACGGCTACAAACAAAAGCAATTGAGCGACATAAATACAAATGAAGTAAGATCTTTTTGTACACAAAAAAGTGATGACGATGACACAAAATAAATGTATTACAAAGAGTAGGCAAAAATGTTAGTGGTGGAAAGTAGTAGTGCAGCATTAACGAAAAAATAAATTAATGTACAAGAATAAAATGTTTTGAGAGAGGAAATATGTTAAAAAAAAAACAAATATAACTCTCGATTCTTAAAGAAATTTCTGTAAAATTACCAAAGTTTGCAGTTATACATGGAATTTTGTTGGATTAGGTGATTTTCTATTAGCCCTGTTGGAGAGAGGAAAGGAGAAAATAGAGAGTGTTGTCTATGGACATTTTACTTGAACTAGTCCATGCTGCAAGAGATCAGTAAGAGATCTGCTTAAAATTAATTTCACATATTATTGTTTGTTCTACAGCCCGTCTGCAGGTTAACATGCTTCATTGGGTGTTGTATGCTTTGAAATCTACCGTAATCGCTCGAACCCACTCAAAGATTAATGAAAGATCATACCCTGCAAAAAAGTCATTACCACTTCTCAGTGGAGTGCTTTAAAACTATAACAAATGTAATGAAATACAACAAAAATAACAAAAAACACAAGACAAAAACACACAAACCGTTTTTTCTACTCCAGAATACATAGATATTCAGCACTTAACTCATTACCTATCGCGACACCTCAATACAAATGTAAGTAGATATTCAGTAGATAAGAACTACTCCGTGGAAGTAGTTGGAAGTTGTTTGAAAGCTCGGAGTACTTCTTATCTACTGAATATCTACTTACTTTTGTATGGGAGTGTCGCGGAAGGTAATGAGTTAAGTGCTGAATAACAACTTTTTATGGAGTAGAAAAAACTGTTTGTGTGTTTTTTCTTGTATTTTTTGTTATTTTTGTTGTATTTCATTACATTTGTTATAGTTTTAAAGCACTCCAAATAGAAGTACTCCGCACTTTTTTTGCTGGGTAGTTTTGTGTGTCAGTTTTTAGATTCCTAAGAAGATGAATATTTGAACTTCTTTAACCGCGGTCCAAAACTTCAACAATGACTACCAAGCCTCTGCTCATAAACTTTAACACGGTCTGTAAAGCCCATGCTGATTTCAACTTCTGAGTTAGTTAACATATCATATCGTTGTGGCATCAAAATCGACGTCACCGGAAAAAGTAAAAAAAGTCTTGGTTAAGTGTACATTCCATATTTTCCTTATGTCCACAACCTCTATGAGATCTGTCCTATGGAGGATAGATAATGAATGACAAATGTTTCCGGAATTTGCTGAATTGAATGTCTGATACTGACCATATTTACAATATCTTGCGTTGACCAGCACTTGAAGAAACTCTTTTGATGGGACTCTCCAATCCACACCCATTGACGTGTTACTAAAGGTTTTTTGCAGTACCAGAAACTTATTTACGTTAAGTTGTGTGGCTTTGCGTCTTTGTTTCAATTTAAAATCATAAGAAAAATCCGCGATATTAGCTAACTAAGCGGAATCTAATCAGAAGAACGTTTTGAAATGGTTGGGCATCACTATTTCACTTCAACATCAGAAGAATGATCCGCTGTGTTGGACGATCGACTGGGCGAAATTTTTAGAAACAGAAAGGTCAATCATTAAACCTTTTTGCTGATATCTCGAAAACCAAACTAAATCTTGAATCCATAATCATGGAATGCCCCCACTAATACAAAGTATTGTATTGATATTAAGAAAATGGGTTATGAATAGGAGGAAAGAGTTAGTATCTCTGGAGCTCCTCGTTATACACCAACGGATGCATTAGAAATCCTCCTTCACCTAATACCATGGGACATATTGGGATGGCAGTATGCGGCAACGTCGGCAATTCCTCTTTATAGCACACTGCAATAGAAGAGTAGCAATTGTGACCATAGCGCGACTTTACCACTATGATAACATCAAGGAAGTCTTGGATAAGGGTCATTCCGGGTAATGGAGCCTCTATAAATTATTACACAGATAGATGGAAGCTTCGGATCGAAGCTTCGGAGTCTATACAGAAGAGCAAGGGTTGAGCCTGGCTCTAAGATTGCCAGTTCAGTGCAGTGTTTGCCAGGCGGAGATGCTGGCAATAAAGGAAGTAGCTGAGTTGCAACGTCTTGTCTACAACCGCAATCAACATCTACTCCGGCAGTCAAGCCACGGTCAAGTCACTGGAGTCAATGTTTCTGGAAACAAGATTTGCCCTTAATTTAAGTTTGACATACGATTCATATGGGACCTAGCGCACAGGTACATTCAAGGCAATTGCAAAGCCAATTAGCTTGCAAGACTAGAAACTGGTGACATGACATAATGCCTACGGACATAATCCCTATTTCCGTTATGTGGATTATGACCGAAATTAATTTGAACATAATCCCAATAAAAAATGGACATAATTCCCATATTACTGGTTATAATGACCACGTAACAAATGACCATAATCCCCATTACAGGGAGTATGTTTACTGTTCTAGTTGGTCATAATCCCAACAATTGAACAGTTCATGCGAATAAGGACGAATAGACCATTTGTATAATTTCACTAATGACGATAAAAACGCAGAAAGGGTTTAAAAATAATATTTCTATGAACTTTTTTGCATTAATAGATTAGTGCATTATGCGAAAATGTTGGAAAAAATATTAGTTTTTAGCCGTTTCCTTCGTTTTTATCGTCATATGTAAAATTATACAAATGGTCTATTCGTCCTTATTCGCATGAACTGTTCAATTGTATAAATATTGTGTTGTCTTAAAAGTTTTTCTGCGTAGCCATAAGGCCGGGTTTAGTGATTACGAAGTCCAGGCATTAAGCCCACATTCTCTGCAAAATAAGGGCTTTATATTCGAAATTGTTTTGGACTTAGTTCCCGTAATGTGAATGGGGGTTAGACCGAAAAAGTTTCAGTCGTAGTTCCAACAGGAAATTAACATAGTCCCCATTGGGATTATAACCGTTTTAAAAAGAATCATATTCCCCACAACTAATATGGGATTATGACCGTGAAGAATCCGGTCATATGCCCCATTTCCGTTCTGGAGATAATGTCCTTGGCGGTCATGTCCTGTCACCGAACTTATTGCCGTGACATAGCCCACACAGACATTATCCCCATTTCCGGTGTGGATAACGGAAACCATAACGGTGTTGGGGACTATGACCGAAAAAAATTTGGACATAGTCTCAATAAAAAGTGGACATAACTCCCAGCAACCACGGGGATAATGATCGCGAAAGAAATAGAAATAATCCCCATTTCAGGGTTTAGTCACAGACTAATACAGACTCGACATAAGTGACAGGTGTCAAAAAAGTATTCTTTAACCATATGGTTAATATTTTCAAATTATTCTACGAATTAGGTTAGAAAGAGAAAGCTAATATAACGCGCCATTAGAAAAATGGATGCCAGATCGGTTTTTGTTGTTTCACTTACTCCTAAGTCGTAGAAAGTGTTGACATGTTAGCGTAAAACGGACTAAAAGCCGCTGTCTTTTCTCCTAAAATCGCTTAGTTTTTACCCATTTTTTCTTATAAAACTCTACTGTCGAGTCTGTATTTAGTCTGTGGTTCAGTGGTTCCTGTTTTGTGTGGGTTTTTAATTTAAAGATAGTTAAACAAAAAAGTTTTTCTGCGTAGATGGTCTTTGGCCGGGCTTAGGGATTACAAACTCCATAAATTAATTTAGCGTCTTAGCCAAATATTTTTTTTTTGGGTAGCAGGATTTACGTGGCAGTATATTTCCAAATTGTCAACTGATATGGCTTTATTTCCACTAAGGAACGCGTGTAAAAGAAGCTATACGCTTTCAGTTTTTCATTGGAATTATGACCGATCCCATTTCGGTCATATTCTCCATAAAAGAAGGACATACTCCCATCGGTATTTTGACCGTTTTGAAAGTGGTCATAGTCCCCATAAGAATTATGGGGAAATTCTTTTCGGTCATAATCCCCATGTTCGTTTTGGGGATAATGTCCGTGGGGAATATGTCCTGTCACCGAACTACCTTACAGGTTTCGCCGGATTTGGTATACCACTAGAAACTTGCAAGCAAAATATACGACTTTTTTTTTCGCGACGGCGACTAATCAGAGATCGGCACATGAAATTGAATATCTAAAAAGTTGCATAAGGAGTTCAAATTTGTTTATCGGACTAGTAGACGAGCCCCATTTCTATCTATGTGGTATCACGACCTGAGTCTATGTGGTCTGACGTTAACTTAGGTGATACCAACTTTCTTTAAAATGGTAGATCGATCAGAACATATTGCAAGATATCTCATAACGTAAGTGATATAAGTTAGGTTGTAAGTGGCTCCTGATGGGTTACTTTTTAAATTTCTCTGTAAAATTATCAGAGAAATCCGCTTTGTAAGCATTATGGGCCCATATCTCGGAAGCTTTAGTGGAAAATTATTAAATAAGCTATGTATACATGTACTTATCTCATAATATAGGCTAGATGTGTCATAATGAATAAGGTCTTAAATGTTCAAAAATATCTGATGAATCAGCCAAACTTGTTAATCAAAACTTGCTGCTGGTGATAAAGACGAGTCACGTGCAAATGTCTCGGAAACTATGGAAGAAAATCCACAATAGATAACACTATTATCACTTAACCTAGATAACTAGTTGTCACTCTTGTCATATATAAACTTCATGGTCCCATATCTCAAAAATTAGCTAAATAATCTCCTAAAATCAAAATAAACCATTTTTCGAAAATTAGTCAGATTTTCAGATTTAGTAATTTTTTAATTGAGATATAAGCCGTAGAGTAAGAACATGACCGACACGGCAAGCAATTAAAAACTTATTTTATTTTCTCTCCGGTTTCTCTAAATCTCCGTCTCTCTCACACTCCAGTGTAGACGCTGTATGTTTTCATTCACAATGGTTAACAAACATACAATGATGCCAATCTAATGACATTGCCAATACATTTAGCGATTTTTTCCCCAATAAATTACAATTTTTTTATTATTAATTAACACAAATTTTGTGACGTATATATAATGTAAATTTATTATCACATCATCTCTGGTATTTCCACTATTTCTATATAAATCGAGAGTTATATTATGATTTGGTGTTAGTAAATCGCATTATTGACATATACGAAGATGAAAATTGAATTATACAAAATCAATTAGTAAGCACTGATTTATGGTCTCTTGAGCGTAAAACTTAAAATATATGCTAACTTTTAAAGAATTTATGACAATTTTTTTTTTTTTTGGATTTCAACAAATATGAATGGGCTCAAATTTTTACATGGTTTCAACATGGTTTTAAATACTTTGCTAGCTTTTTATTTAGTGAATTTATGAATAACAAATTTTGGAAACGAAACGTTTATGAGATGTTTTTTTTTGGCTTTTTTGGATAAATATTTAAAGAAATGGTTGTTTTTAAAAAAAATGGTAGAAAACTTTAAATGTACTATGTTGATAATGTATGGTTTAAAATTTAACAAGGTATTTTATTATTCTTTAAAAAAAAAAACAAATTGGATATTTTGCGTTAAATTATGTAACTGGTTTAGAATGTTCTTTCGTTGGAAGCAATTACTCACAAAACGTTTATCTGTTTCGCCCTATTAGAATGAATGCAAGCATAACAATAGATAATTGAGTTTGATTTTTGTATTCGACAGTTTAATAGTAGTTTTTTTTTTTTAAGTTAGTTTATGAAAATAAATCAAGAAAGAAAAGTTTTAAATTAAACAAAGTACCGTTTTATGATATAACATATACGAGAGTATTTTTTTAAAAATAAAAAGTAACAGCTTTTGTCAAAAAATTAACTACATTTTAGTAAAAAAATTAAAAAAAAAAAAATATATATATAATATACCCAACGAAATGTTTTAGAAGTAATTCTAATGAAACCTGTTTAAGAACTGGTTATACAGTCATCGGTTTCTAAGAAATAGTTCTGGAACTTATTGCTGTGTTTTTACTTTGAAGAAAAAGAAACGGTTCCAAATGAAGCACCACAAAACTTTTCTAAATCAATTCTTTAAAAAAATTTTATTGTTGGACAGGTCTCTAGCAATAATTTGGCTTTTACAGATTGAAACAAGTGAGAGTGTTAAATTCGGCAGTGCCGAATCTATTATACCCTCCAACATGTTTTTACTTTGAAGAAAAAGAAACGGTTCCAAATGAAGCACCACAAAACTTTTCTAAATCAATTCTTTAAAAAAATTTTATTGTTGGACAGGTCTCTAGCAATAATTTGGCTTTTACAGATTGAAACAAGTGAGAGTGTTAAATTCGGCAGTGCCGAATCTATTATACCCTCCAACATGTAAAGAAATAAAAAAAAAAAAAAAATTGACAGGGGCGTTGTTTTAAGGAAGGGGGGGGGGTAAGGTAGGGGGAGGGTCGGTGAACTGGGGTGACTCCTTGACCCTCACGGTATATGGTTACAACTTCATTTTTGTCTGCTTTGTGCACTTAAGTATTATAGTTTTATAATTATTTTAGTTATTTTTTTATCCACGCCCTTAAAAGAGGGGCGGGGCAAAAAAAAAAAACATTTTTTAATCCCCTGGGTCCAAGCTCAGGACTATAAACTTCTACGAACATAAAAATGTCTCATTTGGTTCACAAAAATACAAAAAAACGTAAAAAATTAGCATTTTTAAGAGGATGGTTTAGTTCTTCAAGGGGGAACTTTTTCCCCCTGGTCCGATTTGGCCCATTTCCGAACTTAACCTGCCTAGGACCATAAGACATATTTATGCCAAACTTGAGGGGTCTAGCTCTTTTATTTTGGACTGCATCGTGTTAACTACAGATGGACGGACATCGCTAGAATGTCTTAGAATCGATCACTGATCAATAATATATATACTTTATGGGGTCCCCGACCGATATTTCGATGCGTTACACACGGAATGACAAAGTGAGTATACCCCCATACTGTAGTTGGATGGTATAAAAATATCAATTAGTCGACGAGTTATAGCCAAAAAAAACCATATAAAAAATATGCTGACTGCAAAGTTCGCATTTGACTGCAAAGTTCGAAGGTCGATTAAAAAAAAATCGAACTAACATAAACAAACCCCGCGATACGGGTCTTCAAATTGTGCCTCTATTTTCACCCCTCACTCTCAGAATCGACCTTACTTTTGCTAACCTGAATTTGTACCACAGTGTAATCGTATATAATCGCATTTGATTGTATATAATTATATCTAAAATGACTAAATCTATCTGAGATCTGATTATACTTCAAATTTGTCCAATCCCGACTAAAATAATACGGTGCCATATAACATTTGATCCCAAAAATGGAGGATCCAAAAATGTATGATTATATCTTATTAGATAACATTTGATATAATTAAATATAATTAGATCCCAAAAATGGAACGGTAAATATTATCTAATTTGATTTTATAAAAAATTTAGATCAAATAAGATATAATAATATATAAAAATATCTTATTATATCTAATATGATCTTCAATATCAAATAAGTTGAAATTTACCGTCCCCTTTTTTGAGATCTTATTATATCTAAATATATCAAATTTGATATAATAAGATATAATCATATATTTTTGGATCCTCCATTTTTGGGATCAAATGATAGATATAATTATATTACAAAATATATGACTATATCATTTCTTTTTTACTCGGAATATAAAAACAAATTCTGACATAGAATCATATCTAATCAGAAACAATTATATACAATCAGATGATATCATATATTACACTGTGCAACAAGAAAAATGAGCCTCAATGGCTTCAACGCCATATGAAAGTAGACCATCAAATGGACAAATTCACCAAAGGGTTTTGCAAAGTCAGTTCGCATTTCTTTTTTATAGCCCACTGAAGTTTTTATTTTTTTATCAAAAGCGTTTGGAAAACGTCAAAAATACTATAATAAGAACACATCTGAGCTTCAAAATATGATTTGATGTCTTCAGTGAAATTTTATGGCGATTCTTTTCTTAGAACATTTTAACCCTCTAACTGCCATTTTAAGGGGTCATTTTAGTCCTTTTTCAAAAACTAAACACAGAAGTCTAATAAAACGTCCATTTAGAGGGTTAAAACGTTCTACTAATATTTTCCTCATAAAATTTCACTAGGGGTTGTCAAATACTCAAAGTTTGTGCGACATGCGAAAAGTGCTTAAAAAGGGTCAAGTATAAATAATCAATGTTTTTATATTTTTTTACCAAAGCAGTGTTAAAAAATACCGAAAAAAAACAGTGCAAATGTACTTTTGAGCTTAAAATGATGTTCTGATGTGTTTTATAAAATTTTATGATGATTCTTTTCTTTGACCAAATTAACCCTCTAGCTCCCGTTTTAAGGGGTCATTTTTGTTCTTTTTTAAAAGAAATACAAAAAGGTCTATAAAAAAAGGCAGTTAGAGGGTTAAAATGTTTTACAAATATTTTCTGCATCAAATTTTACTAGGGCACGTCTAAGACAGAAAGTTCGTCCGGCATATAGAAAATGCTTAAAAATTTTAAAGTATTCAAATTTTTTTTTTTTAATTTTTTTTGGCCGAAATATAAAAAAAACAAGCAACAAAGTTAAATTCGACTTTGGTGATCACGGCCAAAGTATTAAAAGATATAACTAGGACTTAGCATATTTACTTGTTGTTGCCATAAGCAGTTTGGTATTGCATTTGAGCGAAAGCGGTTCAAAAGTTATGAACGAAAATGTAAGAACACTTTGAAAATTGTGGTACATTCAACATAACCTAAAAACAGAAAATGCTTTAATTCGGCTGCTGGTTGACACATGTGAACAGAATTGATCACCGAATGGTATTTAAACAAGTACAAACATATTTTTTACAAAAAAAAAAACACATTTTCGTCAAATTTTTTTTTTTTACCAACAAATTTTTTTCGCGGATTTTTTTTAATTTTTGTTTTGTTTTTTTTTTGCAAATAAACTTTTTTACATCGTGGAGGGTACACTCAAAATAATTCTACAGTAAAAGGTTTAGTAAGTGATATTGTACCTAAATCTACTAATTGGTTACTAATTTTAGTATCTTCAAAGTACTAAAATTAGTAATTTTTACTGTTTTTGACTAATATTAGTTAAAAATTTTAGTATTGGTTACCAATTTCTGCACTAGGTCCTTTTGGACTAAAATTAGTTAAATTTTTAGTATTGAATACCCACGTTTTTTTTTTGGGTGTAATAATACATTCGACAAATTCGAATTTAACTTTGTTACTTGTTTTTTTTTATATTTCGGGCCAAAAAAAAATATAAAATTTTTTTTTAATACTTTAAAATTTTTAAGTATTTTCTATATGCTGGACGAACTTTCTGTCTTAGATGTGCCCTAGTAAAATTTGATGCAGAAAATATTTGTTACACATTTTAACCCCCTAACTGCCTTTTTTTATAGACTTTTTTGTATTTCGTTTAAAAAAGGACAAAAATTACCCCTTAAAACGGGAGCTAGAGGGTTAATTTCGTCGAAGAAAAGAATCATCATAAAATTTTATAAAACACATCAGAACATCATTTTAAGCTCAAAAGTATATTTGCACTGTTTTTTGTCGATATTTTTTAACACTGCTTTGGTAAAAAAAAAATAACAAACATTGATTATTTATACTTGACCCTTTTTAAGCACTTTGCGCATGTCGCACAAACTTTGAGCATTTGACAACCCCTAGTGAAATTTTATGAGGAAAATATTTGTAGAACATTTTAACCCTCTAAATGGACGTTTTATTAGACTTCTGTGTTTAGTTTTTGAAAAAGGACTAAAATGACCCCTTAAAATGGCAGTTAGAGGGTTAAAATGTTCTAAGAAAAGAATCGCCATAAAATTTCACTGAAGACATCAAATTATATTTTGAAGCTCAGATGTGTTTTTATTATAGTATTTTTGACGTTTTCCAAACGCCTTTGTCAAAAATATGAAAACTTCAGTGGGCTATAAAAAAGAAATCCGAACTGACTTTGCAAAACCCTTTGGTGATTTTGTCCACTTGATAGTCTACTTTCATACGGTGTTGAAGGCATTGAGGCTCAATGCGATGACCCAAAATTTGTTGCACAGTGTTATCAGATCAAAGCAGATCAGATCAGATATGACTTAATCGATTTTTATAAGGGCGGAAAAATTTGTTGTTGTTCCCTTACCAGCTCGTTTTGTTTCATCTCAAATGGGACCGGTTCATTTCCTGAAAGTAGATCTAGTTCTCCCAGCATCGGATCTAGAACTTGTTCACGTTTATTTTTGACTATTATAATCACAACTTTTAGTTCCAGAACTTGTTCTATGAAATCCGTTTCCATTAGATCGGGTTTAAAGACTAAAATACATCTAGCTTTATGCAGTAAAACGTAGATTTCATTTGTATTCGATGAATTTTGATAAAAAAAGTTGTAATATAATTTATCAGGCAACCTTAAATGTCTGTCGATTTAGTAGAAAACAATTGTTAACAGAAAATTTTATGGAGTTTACGTTATTTAAGCTATTCTTTTGATCTCAGCTGATGCTTATATTTTTTTTTTAACAGTTTTTGTACAAAATCAAGAAGCTCGAGGTAATATTTCTTTACTAATCACTACGAAGATATTGTGAAAGCAACCATTTTCAAAAAACAATATATAATATAAGATATAGAGGGTGATGCTTGCTATCCTTTTGTTTAAATTCTGTTTTAATTTTTAAAATAATAAAAATTACACCGCTCTACAAATCTGAGGTTTGTCGCTACGTTTTAAATGAAACCAAGACAAGTTTATAGGTTTTGGTATCCCGATTCCAAAACGGTCACTCAAATTTTTCTATCACGTCCTTTTATCACGTGGCCTTTTTCGGCACTTTAACCGCGAATAACTCAAAATCCTGACGTGATACACATATTTGGGTAGCAGATTTGGAATCAGCGCAACAAACACTACCTAAATCAGTTACCAGAATCCAATACGCATTTTCATGTTGAGCTGTGTTATTTATTATTCGACAAAACTATTTATGCTTTGCCAATATAAACGTAATGATTAGTAAAGAAATATGACCTCGAGCTTGGAATCTTCCTCCCCCCTCCCAAAAAAAAGTTGTTACGAAAACCTATTCTATTTTGAATTGATGTCAACTTATTTTACATTTTTAAAGACGCGGGATTTATAAAATACCTTTTTATGAACGACAGCGTTAGTTATGCGTTGGTGATGCGATTAACGCAGAGGGTTTGAAAATAGAAAATTTGAGATAGACGATGAAACGTACTTGAAGGGTTTATTGATTATTGTGAGTCGATATTTGTAAATGCATTTTGTTTAGCAAAGATTTTATGAAGTTTTAAGCAAACATGGGTAAACGCAATGTTGTAAATCGCGACTTTAGAACAACAAGGTTCTATTTGCACCAAGAAAAATAGGTGCAAATAAAACCATGTTGTTCCAACGTCGCGAACTTTCGAATCATGACTTTTTAAATGCATTTTATTGAGCAAGTTTAAATGTAATCTCGAAGTGGTTAAACTTAACGGTAAAACGATGTATAAGGATCACGACATTTTACATGCGTCGAATGAGATCTCTATGTTTGGAGGAAACATGTATAAACTTAATGATAAAAGTTTCGTATCACTGAAAGACACGAGATCGAAATACTTAATTGTAAAACGGTGAACAACAGGAAATGCCAAATGAAGGTCTTACTTTACTCATAAGATCATTTGTCATGAGCAGCTTCTGTCGCATAAAACGTTTGATTCAGGGTTCGAAATACGACATTTTTCATTGTGCAACTTTTGGTTGTCCATAGGTACACCTTAATTTTATTGAAATATTATCATTTTCGGAATTACAATTGAACTCTAAGAGAGAGTATCTCGTAAAACATTACAAAGTTTAAATTTTACACTCAAAAAAATACGTTAGTAGATTTACTATTTTTTTTTTGCTAACGCTAGTTAGCTAACTTTTAGCAAATTTTTAGTTGAGATTAGCATGTTAGCAAAAAATTCTTGTAAACTTCATTTAGCACATTAGCAATTTTAAACAAACTTTGAACTAATTTCTTTTGCTAAATTTGGAATTGAGTTGACTACATTTTTACAAGATTTTTTGCTAATATTAGCAAAATAAATGGTAAATTTTTTTTATACCCTCCAACCACAGTATGGGGGTATACTCACTTTGTCATTCCGTGTGTAACGCATCGAAATATCGGTCTAGGACCCCATAAGTATATATATTATTGATCAGTGATCGATTCTAAGACATTCTAGCGATGTCCGTCTGTCCGTCCGTCGTCCGTCCGTCCGTCCGTCTGTGGAAGACACGATACAGTCCAAACTAAAAGAGCTAGACTCCTGAAATTTGGTACGAATATGTCTTATGGTATTGGGCTGGTTAAGTTCGAACATGGGCAAAATCGGATCAGGGGGAAAAAAGTTCCCCCTTGAAAAACTAAAACAACCTCTGAAAAAACGTAATTTTTTATAGGTTTTTTTTGTTTTTGCTAAGCAAACGAAACATTTTTATGTCAGAAAAAGTTCAAAGTCTTCAAGTTGGATCTATAAAGGTTGTTTCCCATCGCCGAAACCCCCCTCCCCCCCACCAAAAAACATACGCCCCTGTTTTTTTTTTTTTTTTTTACGTGTTGGAGGGTATAAAAGATTCGGCACAGCCGAACTTAACACTCTCACTTGTTTATTTTCAGAAAACTTAAAATGGCGCTATCTCGGAAACTAAGCCAGATAGAGCAAAATGGAGGCCATTTTTGGTTCTTAGAATCTCCATAGTATCGCCGGTCCTCTTCACATGTGTGGACCCTAATGGGCCCTAACTTTGGACCCAAAAAAGTTAGCATTCCCGAAAATTTTAAAATGCTCATATCTCGGTAAATATTGCCGACACAACAAAAAGTCTAAAAGCGTTTTTGTAGCTCTCAATACGCAGAACAAGACCGCAAAATAACCAAAAGATCTTCGAGTAATATTTTGAAGTTATCGAGTTTTTTAATTCTCAAGACCCCAGTGGTCCCCTATAATCACGTATCTCAGAAACTAAGCAAGGTAGAGCGAAACGGACACAAATTTTGGATCAAAAACTATGACGATTTTTAAGGAACCCAACTAGGTCTAGGCCCATCGGGGTCTGGACCTATCGGGTCCGAGCCCAATGGGGTCCTCAGATGTGTATAAACTAAGTTAAAAAAAAATATATTTAGTTAACTAATTATTGGCAAAACATTTTTGCTAACTTTAGCAAAAAAATTGTAGGTTCAAAATCAGCAAATTTTCTTGTAGGTTTACAAGCTTTTTTTGCTAACATTACAGTTTTTTTTTTTGAGTGTAGGAAGTTTCGGAAATTATCGTTGCATTATGTTCTCGTTTTAAATTGTGTTAGATGCATTTATTAGCGATTTTGAAAAAAAGATAATATTTTGCAGAATCACGAAATGTCGTACATCGATCCCTGTTTAAACAAAACCACCCGTAAATATAAAGTAAAAACAAATTTATAAAATCGAATTATTTTTGTATTACTTTTTTCCGAAACATAAATACCTCCAAGAAAATATGAGGCCCGCGTTATATATTTAATATCAATAATTACTAGATTTTACTGCATTTAAAATTTAACTAATAACTATATTGATAATAGCACTACAACATTTTAAGATGTAAGTTCAAAAGAATTATTTCAAAAAAAAAAAAAAAAAAAATTTAAAATATTTCAATTTGAAAATAACACAAATATAAAAGGTTTCTGACCATTAACAGGACCCACTAATACTTTGACCTCCTGAATTCGGTTCCGCCATCATAAAGAAACAAATGTTAAAGTTTATTTCTGTAGATAAAATTTAAATATGATTTATTACGAAGAAAATAAGGGGGTTTTTTTTAATAATATCCGTCAAAAATTGTAGAAGTTACACACATTTAAAAAAAAAAAAAAACAAGTAAGAAAGTTATAGTCGGTCAAGACCAACCATATGATACCCTACACCAGTGTTTCCGAAAAATGGGTCCCAAGTCCAAACATGTACCGATTGGATCTGTCTTTTGTTAGATCTTTATTTGGTGTAGAAAACACACACAGATCAAATTTTAGTGGAATTGGTTTATTTTTTTGTCAATAGACCGATTTAACTGAATATCGGTCGAAATTTTTATATGGGGGACTAAGTCCAAAAATGGTCCAAATATATTCCGATTTGGTTAGGTTACTAAAGTGCACGTTTAACACTTAAAAATATTTTTTTTTTTATCAAATATTTCCATTTTTATGAATTTCGAGTGAATTGCGTAAATATCGGGAGGGTGGTTTGTATGGGGACTACCAGAAGGACTGACCTGATTTGTTTACCTGCTAAATTTCAAAACGTTATCTGTTATACTACGGTTATTAGAGTCATTTAAGCTGAATCCAAAGGGGGCGTTTGTATGGGGGCTAGGTTTTTGTTTTTAAAATCTACTTTCAAAAAAATTTTTGAAAATTTAAAATTTAAAATAAAACTTTTGTTAAAATTGACTTTTTGTTTTTTTGTGGTACTATATTTTTAAAACGTATGAAATACAATTTTTTTTGTTCAGATTTTGATTTAACCAAGTGTCAAATTTCAATTCTTCTGGGCCTAAAACTCATGTGGTATTTTCGGATTTTTGAAAATTAAAAATACACGTGTTGCAAAACATCATATTTAATAAATTTTGATGCGTTGAATTTGAATATCAAAAAAATTTTAAGATTTCATCGAAAGGCTTTCGATTTACCGCCATTTAAAAATTGCAAAAAATGGCGGTTTTTCCGAAGTTCAAGAAATTTTTTTAAAAAATCCTCCGAATTTTTTCCCTTGACCCTTTCATAGAGCTTGAGACGAACTTTAATTTGAACTGTATTTCAGTCAAATCCGATCACTTTAACCTTTTTGGAAAATTTTCGGAAAATTAACAACTTTGATCGAAAAGCTTTACGGTTTTAAATAATCTGATTTGGCTTAAATCAAGTTTAAATAAAAGTTAGTTTCGAGCTTTATGCAAGTGTCAATGAAAAAAAAAATCATTATTTAAAAAATTTCTTGAACGTAGGAAAAAACCATAATTTTTTGTGCGATGTCTCGAAAAATGTTCGATCGATTTTAGAAATTTTTCGATATTCGTATTCAGCGTGACAAAATCAATAAAAGATAATGTATCGCAAGAGATATATATCTTTAAACTTTTTCAAAAATTTAAATTTTTTTGGTCCTAAATTTCAAAACGATATTAGAGTCATTTAAGCTGAATCCAAAGGGGCGATTGTATGGGGGCTAGGTGTTAACATGGACCGATTTTCTCCAATTTCAATAGGCTTCGTCCTTGGGCCAAAAGATGCTTAAGTTTCAAATTTCAAGTCAATTGATTGAAAATTGCGACCTGTATCGTGCTTAAACCGATAGATGGACAGACGAACAGACGGACAGACATCGCTAAATCGACTCAAAAAGTAATTCGGAGTCGATCGGTATACTTGAAGGTAGGTATATGACCAATATTTCGGATAGTTACAAACATTAGCACAAACTCATTAAACCCTGTACCATAGAGTGCTGTAGGGTATAAAAAATGCATAAATTCAGTTCTACTTCGGGTGTGCTGAAAGTAACAAATACAGCTGTTTTTGTATTAAACTGAATTGATGCCTTTTTGTTCAAATGCATGCAACTTCTACAATTTTTGACGGACTTTAATTATATGCCTCTCTTTTCTTCGTAATAAATCAGACTTGATCTTTACATACAGCAATAAAATGTACAAAAATTTTTAACTTACAATTAGTCAAATCAACAAATAAATTTGATTGGTTCAATTTACTGATTTTCCTTGTAAATTACAGGAACACCCAACGATAGAATTCAATTTTGTTGACGGAATCCAACTGAATACATAAAGATTAATGGGTCTAATTTCTGGGTCAGGACCATTTTTATTTTTTGTTGGCTGTGTAATTAATTTAAATTTAAAATAAGATCAAACGAAATTTCAAGAACCCAACTAAAAAAAATAATACGGCGCCATATGTATATCATTTGATCCCAAAAATGGAGGCTCCAAAAATATATTATTTTATCTTATTAGATCATATTTGATATAATTAGATTCCAAAAATGGATTGGAAGTTCTAACTAATTTGATATTTAAAAAATTAGATCTTATAAGATAAAATAATATATAATTATATCTTATTTGATATAATATGATCTTCAATATCAAATAAGATAAAATTTAAAGTTCCATTTTTGGGATCTAATTATGTCTAATAATATCAAATTTGATCTAATAGGATATAATTATATATATTGTTTGGATCCTCCAGTGTTAGGATCAAATGATAGATCAATTTATATTTGATTATATTACAAAATATATGATTATATCAAAACTTTTTTACTCCCCGACTAAAAAAAAAAATACCATAATGCCATATATTATTTGATCCCAAAAATGGAGGATCAAAAATATATGAGGGCCATTCCAGAAAATTTAGCTCAAATTTTAGTCATTTTTGGAAATGGTGTCTCAGATTAATTTGAGCATTGACACATAGATAGCCCTCATAATTATGATATATGTACCATATATCGTTTTTTTAATTTTGGTGTATTTAACGAATTATGGCGGGTCAAAGATTGACTTTTTAAGCAAAAGTAAGAAAAATACACCACGTTTAAAGAGCTGTAACTTCTTAACCAATAACCCGATTTTCACAAATTTAGGCTCATGTGAAAGCTGGGGTTCTTCTTTTAGAAAATATTTTTAAAATAACACATTTTTTTACAGAAATGATGCAAAAATGCAAAAACATTTTTTCTTTTCGAATATTTAAAAAAACACATCTTCGATTTTTTTTTTTTTAAATTCTAGTGAAAAATAACAATGTTTTGTATAACATATTCAAAATTCAGAATGGGATCTCCATGGGATCAAAATCTATTCCGTTTTAAGTACGAGGTTCTCACATTTTTTCCTTAGAAAATTTATATTTCGTATGTTTTAAATGTTTTTCAAAATTTTAATAGTATAATTTTCTTTGAAAATTTAAATTTTTATATTGAAGAAACATAAAACTTTAATTTTCTAAGGTAAAATTTAAGAACTTCGTACTAAAACCAGAATATTTTTTGATCCCATTGGGATCCCACTCTTAATTTTGGATATGTTGTACAAAACAGTATTGTTTATCACCAAACTTTTTTTTTTAAAAATCGAAGATGTGTTTTTTTAAATATTCGCAAAAAAAAAAATGTTTTTGAATTTTTGCAACACTTCTGAAAAAAACCGTATGCTTTTGAAAATATTTCCTAAAAGTAGAAGAATTAAGCTTTCATATGAGCCATTACTTGTGATAATCGGATTACTACACACGAAGAAAAAGCTTCATTAATATAATGAAACTCATCATAAAAGTTCGTCCAATGAAACAGTTTCATTATATTTATGAACATTTTCATAAATATTCATAGTATTTATGAAACATTTCATTATATTTATGAACATTTTCATAATATTTATGAAAATTTCATTAAAAAGTTTCATTGGACGAACTTTTATGACAAATTGTTTTAAATTTCTTTGAGTGTAGTTAAAAAGTTAGAGCACGTTAAACGTCATGTATTTTTCTGACTTTTGCTAAAAAAGTCGAATTTTGATCCGCGATAATTTGAAAACTACAGCAAATTTTGAAAATCCAAAAATGCCACATATCTCATATAAACGTGGATATCTATGAGCCAAATTCTCAGTGGCGTCCAAAGGCATGTTTCCGAACAGTGGGGCGAAAATTTTTGGAATTACCCATGATTATATCTTATGAGATAAAATTTCATATAATTAGATTCCAAAAATGGAACGTTAAATATTATCTAATTTGATATTATAAAAAAATTAGATTTAGTATGATAAAATAATAATAATATATAATTATATCTTATTAGATCTAATGTGATACTCAATATCAAATTATATGAAAACTATATGAAATTATATTTAGTTATGTCAAATTTGATCTAATAAGATGTATTCATATATTTTTGGATCCTGCATTTTTGGGATCAAATGATTGATCAATATAAATATATTACAACATATGAGGCATGCCACACCAAATGTCCCGCTACAGAAAAACATATGTCCCGTAAATTTCTGAATAGGTTGTTTGGATAGCCCTATATGGAACTAAGAAAATTGCGTTTTTGGTTTTTCTAATTTTCAGAAACTGGGCTTAGAAGGCGTGGTCAAATATTGGAAAAATGGTAAAATTTGTGGCGAGTTGCCTTGATTAAATATTTATCACATTTAAACGGAATGCACTACAATCTCAAAAATTTACATTCTTATATAGTTTTGTATGGGCTATCGAATAAATTTTTTTTCTTTAGAAAATTTTCAGAACCCGTTCTGAAATTTTCCATTTGTTAAAAAAGTCAATTTATCAAAAATCCGGCCACTTTTTTTTTTTTTTAATTTTTTTTTTTAAAGTTTAGATGTTTGTCCATCCACGCAAAAAAAAAATCAGAAATGCATTTTTCGTTTTTTTCGAGAAAATCGCATTAGAATTTTAAATTTCATAACAATTTTGTAATTTGCTTGTATTTTCTTGTTTTAACGTGTCGAATGAGTAATATTCATGCAATTAATATTACTCATTCCCAACTTAAAAAAAAAAAAATACAAGCAAATTACAAAATTGTTATGAAATTTAAAATTCAAATGCGATTTTCTCGAAAAAAAGAAAAATACATTTCTGATTTTTTTTGTGTGGATGGACAAACATCTAAACTTAAAAAAAAAAACATTAAAAAAAAGAAAAAAAAGTGGCCGGATTTTTGATAAATTGACTTTTTTAACAAATGGAAAATTTCAGAACGGGTTTTGAAAATTTTCTAAAGAAAAAAAATTTATTCGATAGCCCATACAAAACTATATAAGAATGTAAATTTTTGAGATTGTAGTGCATTCCGTTTAAATGTGATAAATATTTAATCAAGGCAACTCGCCACAAATTTGACCATTTTTCCAATATTTGACCACGCCTTCTAAGCCCAGTTTTTGAAAATTAGAAAAACCAAAAACGCAATTTTCTTAGTTCCATATAGGGCTATCCATACAAGCTATTCAGAAGTTTATGGTACACGTATTTTTTTTCGCTGGACATTTGGTGTGGAATGCCTCATATATACATCAAAACTTTTTTACTCGGGTCGGGAGATTATCTGACTACATCCATTTATATATAAACCATATATGAGGCATTCCGTGTACCGTAAACTTCTGAATAGGTTATATGTATAGCCCTATATTGAACTAAGAAAATTGCGTTTTTGGTTTTTCAATTTTTAAAAAACTGGGCTTAGCAGTCGTGGTCAAATATTGTAAAAATGGTCAAATTTGTGAAGAGTTGCCTTGATTAAATATTTATCACATTAAAACGGAATGCACCAAAATCTCAAAAATTTACACTCTTATATAGTTTTTCGCCACAAAATTGACCATTTTTCCAAATATTTGACCACGCCTCCTAAGCCGAGTTTTTGAAAATTTGAAAAACCAAAAACGCAATTTTCTTAGTTCCATGAAGGGCTATCCAAACAACCTATTCAGAAATTTACATGTTTTCTGTAGCGGGACATTTGGTGTGGAATGCCTAATATGCTCTTATCGAAAGATATATTTATTTAATTTTTTACACGAGTTTGCAATTTTCAAACTAGAAAAAAAACCTTTCAAAGTTTGAATGGAGTCTCTATTTTCTAAACAAAATTTATAATTTTCAATTATTCTTTTTCAAAATTACATCTGAAAATGTTATAGATTTTGACAGAAGCTGTTTGGTTTGTGTATGTATTGATGGTGGAGTTGTTTTGATTTGATGTGTTTTGTGAAATTTCTGTAAGTGTATTAGTAGTATTTTAATCATTATCTGGAAAAATTGTACTGATTTTTTTTTTTAAATAATTTTTGTGGATTTTGTGTGTATTGTATTCAAGTTAATTACATTATGATGCTTTTAAAATTATAACAAGAAGCATATGTAATTTAACTGATTATTATTTTTTTTAAATTTTTAAACGTTCCAATGATCATATCATATTTAACACCACTTTCAAATCTTAAAATTTCCACAATAATACATTCAAATATATGACAAAAAATATGATCAAAAACCAAAAAAAAAAAAATATAGTTTTAAGCATTGATGAAAACTATGAACTGTCTTTTGGTACCTGAGTGACTCTTAGCTCGGCTTGGGTACGTCTCAGTTCGGCTGCCGCTTTGTCAGCGCGCTCTTGTGCTCGATCCAGCTCTTGGGAAGTGGTTAAGGTTGTGCGACCAAATGTTGTCTAATTTTTTAAGATTAAAATCAAAATTTATTAGTTTTCAAATCAAGTTAGATAAAATTCTTAATTGTGTTTTCATAAAATTCCAGCAGGAAAGAAAAAAAAAAAATAACGTTTGCTTTTTAAATTTTAAGACGAGTTTGTTTCAAATATTCTACTAAATGCCAATAATGTTAAAGATTTTTTTTTTTTAAATTTAATTTCTCAATAGCAAACTCGCCTTTGTGTGTTAGAAATATACATATTTTTAGTTTGCTGTTTAGTAATAATTAATAAATTCAAATATAATAAAAGTTCTTAACTTTATCGTTTACAGATTAAAGTTGTCAAATTTTGAGTGCATAAAACGCTTTAACTTTTAACGAAAACCAAAACAAAATAAAAAAAAATATTAACAAAAATTAAAAAAAAAACTTGTTATGTTTAACAAACTTTCACAATCGCCTCTAGGTTGACACCACTTACCGATATTTTTCCAGATTCATGCATTAATTTTTGAACCGACTGTAAGGTGTTAAAAGTGCTTTTAGTTAATGGTTTACCCAAGTATTATAATTATTTATTTTTCTTTTTATTATGTACAGTTACGGTCGGAAGTTTTTATTTGACGAAAAAATATTAACTTAACGAAGGGTTACTAGTTTAACTAAAGCTTTAATAAAGACACTTGATTTTTTTCTGAATTTTTTTTTTGTTGTTTTTTGATATTTATGTGCCGATGTATCCAATAAGGAAGATTATGATGAGTTATGGTGGGTAATCAAAGAATTTTTGCAAAGGAGGTATGATTAGCAAAAAGTGCGAGAGCAGGTACGGGGGCCCAGGGATCTGGTGTTAATCAAGGAAAAATTTTAGAGAACTATCATCAAGACAGAATGACTCAATAGCTGTCAGAGAGGAAGAAACATTTGGACTACTATTTAACCATTTAACGCAGAGCTTTTCACTAAATTTAACTTTGCGACCCGTTTTCAATACTTAAAATTTCTTGCGACCCCCAACATAAAAAAATATTAACATAGAAAACAAAAACTATATAATTTACTTTCCTGTGTGATATAGTTTTTATCTAATGTTTTTTAAAAACAATGTTTTTTAAAAACATTTTATCATGCATATCAGAGCGTCACGTCAAATTAAAATTTTCGAATTTCATGTCGTTATACCTGCCAAACGATTTCCACGTTAGAGCTGGTTGTAGGAAAATTTATGAAAAAATTTCGCAAAGTCATCTTCACTCGGCAACCAGCGGTCAAAGTTAAAAAAAAATACGTACTTCGACCAAAATTCATGTCCGAATTTGTTGACCAAATCCGGCTCAAAAATTCGGATATTTTGCGTACATTATTGGAAAAATATTTTTTTCTACCTTAATCCAAAACAGCGATTTTGGTCCACAGATGCTGATTTTTAAATATAAAAATTATTTTTTATCCTAATTGGTCTCAAAAGTTGGAAAATGTTAAGTGAGTTATCTAAAAAATATTAAAAAAAAATATAAAAACGCGATTTTGGTCCAAAAATGCTGATCAGTGATTTTGGTCCACATCTGCTGATCAGCATTTTCAGACAAGAATCGTGTGTTTAATTTTTTTTTAATATTTTCTTAGATAACATTTTTAACATTTTCCAACTTTTGAGACCAATTTGTATAAAAAACTATTTTTATATTTAACAAGTGAGAGTGTTAAATTTGGCTATGCCGAATCTATGATACCCTCCAACATATTAAAAATCCAGGGGCGTTTTTTTTTTTGGGTGGGGCTGGTTGGGTTTAGTGGGGGATACCTTCCCCATCGCCATAAATGTTAACTAATTTATTATGCTTTTTGCACTTTAGTAACACCATTTTCACATTATTTTAATGATTTTTTTAAATCCGCGCCCACAAAAGGGGCCGGGCAGAAAGAAACTAAATTTTCCAGCCCCCTGTGTTTAAGTGCAGGAGCTTAAACTCCTTCTGACACAAAAAGAATTCATTTGTTTAACAAAAATGGCAAAAAAGATGTAAAAATGGCGTTTTTTAAGAGTTTTTTTTTAGTTCGCTAAGGGGGGACTTTTTTCCCACTGGCCTATTTTGCCCATTTCCGAACTTAGCCGGCCTATGAACTTTACACATATTCTTGCAAATTTTCAGGAGTCTAGCTGTTTTATTTTGGACTGAATCGTGTTTTATACAGACGGACGGACGGACATTCATAGAACGACTTAGAATCGATCATAGATCAATAATATATGTACTTTATGGGATCCCTGACCAATATTTGTATGTGTTACAAACGGAATGACAAAGTGAGTATACCCCCATACTGTGGTTGGAGGGTATAAAAATCAGCATCTGTGCACCCAAATCGCGGTTTTGGAATTTGTTAAATATTTTTCCAATAAAGTGCGACAAATTTCCAAATTTTTGAGCCGGATTTGGTCAAAAAATTCAGACATGAGTTTTGGTCGAAATACGTAATTTTTTCCAACTTTGACCGCTGGTTGCCGACTGAAGATGACCTTGCAAAATTTGTTCATAAATTTTCCAACAATTAGCTCTTACGTGGCCATCGTTTGGCAGGTATTACGACATGAAATTCGAAAATTAAAATTTGACGGGACGCCCTAATGCATAATATTACGAATAAAAAATTTTTTTTTTCGATATTTTTTGACCCAATTTTTGAACCCCTAAATCCTCGATTTAGCCGATAAGGCGAGACACCCCAACTTTAAAATTGTCTACTTTATATTTATTTTAAGTTTCATGCAAATCGGTTAATATGGGTTGAGATATTTCCCTTGTCAGAGAAGAAAATAGATGTATAAACAAAATACACTTAAAAAAATGTATTATTTGCTCGTTTTCAATAAAATCGTTGTTGTATTAAAAACACAATTTAATTGTTATAACGAATTGTGTTGAATATACTATCAATTATTTTCTTTATCAATGCAATTAAATTGTTTGTTAACACAACAACGATTTAGTTGAAAATAAGCCTACAATACATTTTTTCTGTGTACATTAATTAGGGGGGTTTGAAAGGGAAGAATGGTACTTTAATCAATGTTGACATGATTTGTGAAGGAAGAAAAAAAAGGTGCCGTCTCAGGAAAGAAAAGAGATTTCGGCTAGGGTTTTTGAAGAAAAAAAGGCCCAAAATTTTTATAGATATTTTTTAAGAAGAGCTTCTGAAAAATTCAATAATTTCAACCCTATTTCTAGCAAGAAAAGATAACTTTATAAAAATTCCAAATGTATTTTGAACAGGGAATAAAATTTATTCAATAAATATTTAAGATGTGGTAAACAAAAATTAAAACAAATATTTTGAGGATTTTATAGGGACCCAATTTTTTGCTAATTTTATATGTGCTGAAATATCTCAAGAATGCGATGAGATACACAAAAAAAAAAAACTTTGTCAAATTACTAGGAAAAGTCTCGTAATCCCATTTTACCAATATTTGACAGTTTTCCTTGTTTTGTAACAAATCGAAATTTACATTTGTTTTTGTAATTTTACAATTTTTTTTTGTTATTTTACAAATTTTCAAGATAGATTTACAAAAAAAAAATCTAGTAAATTAACGAGAATTCCTTGTAATTTTAATTGCACCAAAAAACTGTAAATTTACAACTTTATTGGTAATAAACTTTTAAAATTACAAAATTATTGGTAAAAAGCTTGTAAAATTACTAGGAATTCTCGTAAAATAGGAGGTAGCTAAAAATCTAGTAAAAGTACTAAACCTCTTTGTAAATTTTATCCTGTCAAAAAATTTGTAAATTTACTATTTTTTTTGGTAAAAACCTTGTAGAATTATAAATTTATTTGTAAAAAACTTGTAAAATTACTAGGAATTTTTGACAAATAGTAGGTAGCAAAGAAAAAAAAGTTACAAGTTTTTCTTGTAATTTTAAAAGTTTTTTTTTTGCCTAAGGTCTAAGGTCAGATTCGGATTAAGCGCGTCAAAAACTTTTAAACAATGTATAATTGTTGAAATATATAAACAACTTTCTACACAGAGCAAACAGATTAGTTGTGCCAGGCGTATTTTGAGCGAACTAAATGGTTCGATTGCAACAACCAAAATTTTCGGTTGCGATTACCGAAATTTATTTGAACCAACTCGGTTGTTGCAATTGTTCCAGTTTTATTTGGATTTATACTTATTTTTTGACTTATTCAAAACGCCTTTGAAAAAAATTGAAAAACTTCAGTGGGCCATAAAAAAAGAGCTCGAGATAAGTTTTCAAAACCCTTCGAGGTTTTGGTCTTCTATTGGTAAACTTTAATTTTTTTGGTCCCGTTCAGGATACAATCGAAGACCTCAAATTTGTTGCACAGTGTAATCAGAAAGTTCTGTGATTTTATAAGCACTGAACGTCTTTTAGCCGAAGTAGATAAACTTGGACTTTTTAACGGATCAAAAAAGTTGGAAGAGGTACTAACAATAAGTTAAAAAAAAAAAGATTGAATTCTTACAGCTGTATGCGGTCAAAAGCATTATGGGTGTGGTAGATTTCTAAATACAGGTGGTGAGACTTTAGGGGAATTATGTGAAAAGTATAACAAAGATACAACACAGGGTTGTATCTAATTTCCCTCCTCTAAAAATTATAAGGGAAGAGATTTGACAAATACTAAATATACATACGTGGAGTAAGATCAATTCGAAAGATGTTTTATTTAATTAGTTATTTGTTTAAAAAAAAACCAAGTGCCATATCTGCATGAATGTTACTAACTAAATCAGCTAAATTAACAAAAGCAGCTAAATTGCTAAATATCTAATGATTTTGATTTATTAATCCTACAAAAATTACACATGTCTTAAAATTATAATTTGATAGTATAAAATTATTTTACTTACGATCTCTTAATTATATATTAAATTTTAGAAACTTGTCAGTCAAAGAAGGATCTGAAATCCAATATTTCAACATCACGTTTCGGAATTAGGAAAGAAACGCGGTGTCGTATGATTGGATTTCTCATCCTTATTCTCTTGACGGTTCTGAATTAACTTCTTTGGTGAAGCTAAATATTTATTTTAGAGAAGAAAGTATAATTGCATATGTAATAACGAGGAACGGTGAAAAACGGCAACAGTTGCTTTGAAAACCTGTAAAAATATTATTTGATGGCTGATGTCTTTTGATCTTTTTTGTAGAAAGTTCTCCGTAATCGTGCGAGAAGCGGAAACACGATTTCGGAGAATGCTTTCCATGTTTATTACTGCTTAGCAGTCCATTTATGGGTCATTTTCATAATACCATGTATGATTTTGTTTTTCATTATTTTACCTTATACTATAATTTTACTGTAATAGAGCAAAAAGACTAAAATTAATTTTTACAAAATATATTATCGTATGGTATTTTTTTATGGTACAAATGACAAAAACTAGCAATAAAGAAAGTCGAACTGCTCAAAAAAAAAAAAAACATTGTCTCTCACTAATGGACTGGCCGGAAAATTACAATTAGGATGTGACACCTTCTGGAGACGTCCATTATCTATAGTAAGCTCTAAAAAGGGTCAAAATGAAAGACTTTCAATCCTCGTAATCTCCTTCACTAAATACGAACAAGAAAAAGTGGTAATATTTTACGGGTCAGCTTACATGATAAACTCAAAATTCGCTCTAACAATAAGTTTAATGATGTAGGCACAGTAATGTAAATATGCAACAAAATGAGCTGGTGTAAAAGTAGTCCTTTTTCAAAGTTTTATTGTTTTATCTCGAAAACTACGAATGTTTCCCAAAAACGGTAAATCAAAAAGTGTTGGATTACACCGTCCGACAACCAATATTAAACATGAACCGGATGATATTCATCTGAATGGAGAGATCAAAGGGAGTTAAACTGCATTTACAGTTTTCATTTCGTAGTTCTGTTTCCATTTTAAACGATATTAAAGTTTTAAAGGATTACATTTTGCAAAATATTTTTTAAAAATGAAAAAGGAGAAGCTTTGCTAATTTTTAATTTTTTTTATTTTGCCATATTAGGAAATAGGATGTGAATAATATCCTCTCAAAACTCTACCAAAGTATTTTTTCAAAAATTTTAAATGCTATTGAAAAATAAAATTTTGAAAGGACATTACTTAGCTCCTTTTTTCTGATATGTTAAAATAATAAAATGGAAAATTTAGAGGAGATCCTCCTCCTTCATTTGCAGGTACAGATCTACGGGGGGAAAAGGAAATTCCACACTTCCAAACCGAATTCGAAAGGAAAAAAAGGAAAAAAAAAAAAATTCTATTGGAAAAAATTTAAAAAAAATCGTATGGATTTTTCTATAAGAAACATTTGAGAATTTTTCTGTATAAGAAATTTTTAGAAATTCTTCTATGATTAATGTCTAGGAATCTTAAAATTTTTCGAAAGAAAAAATGTATCGGGATGTTAAAATTTGTTGTTAGATAATTTTTCTCTACAAAAAATTTGGGAATTTTTGTAGGCGAAAAATTTTTAAATTTTTCTAAAGGAAAAATTTTCGAATTTTTCTAAAGGAAAAAATTTTAGACTTCTTTTATTAGAATTTTTGTTAGAATTATTTAGAAAAAATCTGAGATTTTTTCCTAACGGAATAATCTGACAATTTTCTATACTAAAATCGAAAAAGTTTTCTCTAGGATAAATCTGAGAATTTTTTATTAGAAAAAAACTGATAATACTTCTTTGGAAAAAATCTGAGGAGATAGGTAAAAAGGAAAGAGATAAAGAAAAAGAAAAGGAAATTATGCGAGAATTTTCTCTAGAAAAATGTCCAAGAATATTAGGAAAATTAAGAAAATTTTCTGTTTTGAGAATTTTTTTTAAAAAATGTATTAGAATCTAAAACTTTTTCTATGGGAAAAGCTCCACTGAATTTGCAACTTTTTTATAGAAGAAATGTCTCGGAATCTGAGATTTTTTTTATGTAAAAAATGTCTCAGGGTCTAAGACCTTTTATGGAAAACTGTCTCTGAATCTGACATTATTTTTGTTTGTAAGATGTCTCAGAACCTCAAACTTTTTAATAGAAAAAAGTGCACACTTTCTATAGAAAAAATCCTAGAATAATAGAAAGCAAGTGAGAGTGTTAAATTCGGCTGTGCCGAATCTTTTATACCCTCCAAAATGTAAAAAAAAAAAATTGTCAGGGGCGTTTGGGAGGGGGGGGGGTGTGGGTTCAGTGGGGGACTTTTAGAGCACCTTCACATCGCGATAAATATACCAAATGTTTCATTTATTTAACAAAACTACAAAAAAAACATGTTAAAAAAGAGTATTTTTATAGATATTGGTTCAGTTCTTCAAGGGGGAACTTTTTTTCCCCTGTCCTGATTTTGTCCATTCACGCACTTAACCTGCCTATGAACATGAGACATATTTGTGCCAAACTTCAGGAGTCCAGCTGTTTTATTTCGGACTGCATTGTGTTATCTACAGACAGACGGTCGGACGAACGGACAGACGGACATTCACAGAATGTCTTAGAATCGATCATAGATCAATAATTTATATACTTTATGGGGTCCCGGACCGATATTTCGATGCGTTACAAACGGAATGAAAAAGTGAGTATACCCCCATACTGTGGTTGGAGGGTATACAAACTTCAGACTTTTTCGGTAGGAAAAATGTCTCAGAATATGAGAGTTTTTATTTAGAAAAAATGTTTTAGTCTGAGACTTTTTCTAAATGAAAATAACTCAGAATCTGAGACTTTTTCAATAAAAAAAAGTAAGAAAATTATAGTCGGTCAAGACCGACCATATAATACCCTACACCGGAGTTTCCCGGAAAATGGGTCCCGGAAAATGGGTCCCATGGACCGATTAGATCTATATTCAAATCTTTAATAAGTGTAAAAAACACTCACAAATCAAATTTGAGTGAAATAGGCTTCTATTTGTTGATAATAAACAGCTTTAACTGAATATCGGGCGAAATTTTCTGAAAAGGGCCTAAGTCCAAAACTGGTCCGACGATTATCAGATTTGGTAAGGTTATTTAAGTACGCGTTTAACATACACAAATAAAATTTTAATTAAATATTTTCTATTTTCATGAAATTTGAGAGATTTATGTGGAAATCAGGAAGGTGGTTTGTATAGGGGCTACAAGAAGAACTGGTCCGATTTCTTTGAAGTTTGGAATGGTGATTTGTGAAGACAAAATACTTTTACCTACCAAATTTCGTAAAGATACCTATTTTAATACGGTTATTAGAGTCATTTGAGCCAAACTAAAGAGGACCTTTGTATGGGGGCTAGGTCTAAATATGCACCGAATTTTTTTTAATTTAAATAGGCTTCGTCCTTGGGCCAAGATATACTTAAGTTTTAAATTTCAAGTCAATTGATTAAAAATTGCGACCTGTATCGTGTTTACACCGTTTACATGGATAGACAGACGGACGGACATCGCTAAATCGACTCAAAAAGTGGTTCTGAGTCGACCGGTATACTTAAATATTGGTCCATGACCAATATTTCGGGTAGTTACAAACATCAGCACAAACTCATTATACCCTGTACTACAGTGTGGTGTAGGGTATAAAAATGCCTTCTGAGACTTTATATAACAGAAAATCACAATTTTCAAATAGAAAAAGTTTCAGAATCCAAGACTTTTTCTGTAGGAAAAGGTCTAAAAGTCAGAATCTGAGACTTTTCCTATTGGAAAAATGTTTCAGAATCTTAGACATTGTAGGAAAACTTTTTTAGATTCTCAGACTTTTTAATAGGAAATATGTATGTCTAAGAAAAAGTTTGAGAATTTAGACTTTTTCTAAAAAAATGTGTCATAGAAAACTATACTTTTTCTATAAAAAATTTCTCAGAATCTAGGAAATTGCCTAAAAAAAAATTTTAAAACCATTAAAGTCCTAAATTTTTCTAATATCAGGCACTTTCTAGAGAATAGTGTTGTAAAACCTGAAAATGTTTGTGTAGAAAGAAAGTTTCGGTATCTTATTTGTAGATTTTTTCTGTAGAAAAGTAGAATATGTAGAAAAAAATTTTTGTCTACATAAATTTTTTTTTATAAATTTATCAAAGCTTGCCTGAAGAAAAATTCCTAAGAAACTCATAATTTTTCTATTGGAATAATGTGTCAGAATCATAAAACTTTCTCTTTAAGAAAATGACTCTGAAAAATTTCCAAATCAAGATTTTTTTTTTAATAAACATATCTAAAATCTGATATAGTTTCTATTGGAAAATCAGAAAAATGCTTTAGGACCTGAAAATTTCTTGATGAGACATTTTTCAAAATATCAAACATTTTCTTAAATAATTAAGCATTTTCTATAGGAATAAGATTTTAAAATTTTAAAATTTAATTTAAAAATAGAAAACTTCAACATAAACAAGAGGTAAACACAAAAACATTAACTTGTGATTCAAAAGTTATCCCCAAAAGTTATCCCTCCCCCCCAAACTCAAGAACTGGATCCGCGCCTGTTTATTTGCCATTACAGAACGAGAAAAAATATTTAAACTTTTTTTTTACCATAATGTAATCCTCTAAAACTTTGAAGTCCTTTGAAAGGAAACAGTATTACGAAATGAAAAACTGTAAATGCGCTTTTACTACATTTAGGCTGGATTCCTCAACGCTCCGTTATAAAATGACTCTCCGTTAAATTTAACTTTTTGATACAAATTTTGACATAAGGCTCCGTTAAATCGGCAGTTAGCAGCTAACTTTTCATTGAGTAATCCGCCCTTAGTCTTTAGTTTCAAACGTTTATTAGCCAGTTCATGTTTAATGACTCTTTTTTTGTCGGACGGTGTTATTGGCCGTATAAAAGTTATCTGCACAATTTATTTTTAATATTCACAAAATATATTAAATCAGTAATTACGATATAAAATTGTATATTTTCTTTAATGTCACTTCTTAAAACTAAATCTGAAAAAAAAAAAATCGGAACGGAATATAGAATTTAAAAAATTTATTTTTTGTTGTATCTTATTTTGATTGTTGATTATGACCGTAACTGTACTTAATATTTTATGTAGCATACTTTTAAGGGTTCCATTTAATTATTTATATATTTCTTTTAGACTATTAGGGGCGATTGCTAGCTGGTTTGTTGGTTTTTTTTTTTTGCAGTGTAGTTTTTTTTAAATATATATTTTATTTAACAGTTGAATTCGATTGTAATTTTGTAAATTTTTTGTTATTAAATCAAAACCTTTTTGTTTGGAGAATTATTGGCAGTGTATTATTTATTATTTGATGTTTAAATCTAAACTAAACAATATGGAAAAGTGAATGAGTGCAACAATGTTAGTGGTGTGCTTTAAATTTAAACTCATTAATATTACAAGGATGTGCTTTGTTAAAGGAGCGAAAAATGATGGCGGGGGGACTAAGGCCGATTTTCACAATATTTTGTTAAAAGTTACTCAGCAAATACTTAACTTGTAATGAAAGCAGTCAAACAAAAAAATGTGCAATTTTAGGGTTTTAACAACTGACAAAGACTTTTGCACAAATTTACCAAGATTTTTAAAATAAAAACTTAACTTTGTTAATTTACAAAAAACTTAGGTAATTTATACAAAAACTTAGTTAATTAATAAAATTTGTAAGTAAATGAAAAAAAGGTTTGTCGTTTGTAATTTACCCAAAAAATTGCATATTTTTTGGTATGGATTAGTTGTGCCAGCCGAATTTAGAGCCAACTAAATGGTTCGCTTGCAACAACTGAACATTTTGTTTGCGTTTACCAACATTTTTCTGAACCAACATAATTCAAATTCTTATAAACAAATTGTTGCTGTTTGTCCCACAATCAAAAAATGTTATTGCTCCAGCAGAACTATTTATTCCCACAGATATCAAATTTCCAAACAAAATTCAGTTAATACCACTAAAAATCGTTTGATACATTTGCATATTGGTTGTCACAACTGAATATCGGTAGTCTCAACTATTTTCGCTTGAAACAATAGACATTTAATTGAAGCAATAAAAAAATTCGGTTGTCACACCCAAAAATAGAAGCCACAACCCAATTTTGAGTTCATAAAACTGAAAAATTCGGTTGGAAATTTATTTTTCTGTGTGTGTTTGGTTTTAAATTCGGTAGGTACTGTTTTATTTGTGTACAATTTATAGCTTTTGAAAATACAATAAAGCGGATTTAGTTTTAAACAAAACTACAGTTTACTTGGAAATGATCGAGTAAGCCAGAAAGTTGTTATAGTGAACATTCTCGCTTACTCGAAAGCACTAAAGTAAGGCAGTTTATTTTTTTTAGCATACAATTTCTAGTATAGGCGCTACCAAACTTACCGAGCTACTTCCAATCAAGGCAATATTTTTTTTCTGTTGTTGCTAAGTAACTTAAAGTTATGCTTGATATGTTACCAGCAAAAATTTTAATACGTTTCTAACTATTTTTCTCATTACCTTTTTGAAGGAATACTTGAAATGTTAAAACTATTACACTCAAAAACAAGTAAACAAGTTAAGTTCGGCCTTGCCGAATGTAGTGATACCCCCACAATTTCTAAAAGATTATTGCAAAAACTTTATTAAAAAGAAATTACTTTTGAAAAAAAATTTCCGCGAAAAAAAAAATTTGGTTACAAAAAATCCGTGATTTTTTTTTTGTCAAAAAATATGTTTGTACTTGTTAAAATACCATTTGGTGTTCAATTATGTTCACATAAGTCAACCAGCAGCCAAATTAAAGCATTTTGTATTTTTAGGTTATGTTGAATGTTGTAAAATTTTTGAGGTGTCCTTACATTTTTGTTCATAACTTTTGAACCGCTGAACCGATATTGCTCAAATGCAATACCAAACTTCTCGGGAGAACTTCCAATAAATATGTTAAGTTTCAGTCATCTCCGTGTAATAGTTTGGACGTGATCACCATTTCCACAGACAGACAAACGGACAGACGGACATCGCAAGAATGTCTTAATATCGATCGGGGATCATGAATATATCGAGGGCCTATATTCAAAACCCTCTATCTTAAAAAACACAACTTTTCAGGAGAGCCAAAAAACTGTTTATTTCGCGTATTGTTAGAGTAATTAAAATTCGATATTCTACAATATTTTTTTAAATCAACTACTGAATCTCACATATAATTCGTTTTTAAAATTTTGCACTATTGGGGATTTTAGAGGATAGATAGAGGGTTTTGTTTCTCAAAAATATTAAGTACATGAATGAAAATTATCAGATAGAGGGTTTTGCATTTTAATAAAAATGAATTATGATTTCATTTACGACATCGGTAAATTTTTAACGTGATTTATTAATGATAACGGCTTATAAAAAATTCCAAAATCGCGGTTTTGGTCCACAGGTGCTAATTTTTGAGACAAAAAATATTTTTTTTACCGAATTCAACTCAAAAGTTGACAAACTGTTGAGTATGTTATGTAAAAAACAGTAACAAAATTAAAAACGCGATTTTGGTCCACAGATGCTGTGGACAGCATCGCGATTTTTAAGATTCTAATTTTTGTTTCATGATGTTCACAAGACATCCAAATTTTGAGCCTTATTTTTAAAAAAAATCAAACAAGAATTTGGAGAAAAAATTAGCATCAGTGGACCAAAATCTTGATTCTGGAATTTTGTTGACAATTCATGTTCAGCATGCAAAAATTAGTATGAAAACATGTAATGCATGGTGAAATTATTCGAAAAAAATATTTATAAATTAATTATTTGAAAAGATAGAGGGTTTTGCATTTAGAAAAATTAATTGTGTAAGAGATAGAGAAAACCAAAACTGCAAATAAAATAGCAAAAAAAATATTTTTGTTCTGAATTTTACACCATAGATGAGGGCCGTTTTACTGAATATTTTGCCATCAAAAAGTCATTTTCGTGAAAATGGAAGATAGAGGGTTTTGAATATAGGCCCTCGATATATACTTTATGGGGTCCCAGACCGATATTTCGATGAGTTACAAACGGAATGACAATCTAATATATACCCTCTATCACTAGAAAATGGGAAAATGGGAAAATTAACTAAATTTGAGAAAAAATATTAATAATTTAGAGCTAAAGTTGTTTTTTCTTCTGTTTTATTTTAGTTCATATTTTTCTTAAAAATAAGAAAAATAAAATTATTTTATTTGTTGCCAATTGTAAATTTTTATTCTACTTTAGTTCATAAACATTTGCGGGCTTAAATGGGTTCAGGATCCATTGACTCGAGATCCATTGGGTCCTTTAAGAATCATCATAGATTTTATTACAAAACTTTTGTGCGTTTCACTCTACCTAGCTTAGTTTTTGAAAGTTTCGAAAATCGGTCGATCGGTTATCAAGATATCGTTTGAAGAAATTAAAAAAAAAAAACTCAAAATTTTTTTCTCAAGTTTTCGTTTTTGAGAAAACTGAGGGCAAAGTTAAAAAAAAATTGTCGTTTTGGGCATTTTTGGAAACTCATAGCGGATGAACCCGATGAATTTGTTGGAAAAGGACTCAGAACTTCAGGACTATTTAAAAAAGCATGTGCTAATTACACTACTCAACATTGAAAATGCGACTGGATCGCGACCTTACACACTTGATTACAAGAGTTCTCGTATCCAAATATCCGCTCACCAAACTTTTCCATCACATCAGGTTTTTAAGAAAATTGAGATTAAAGTTAAAAAAAATCGCGGTTGTGCTAATTTTTGGAACTCATAGCGTATGAACCCGATGTGAGGCGACTGTAAAATAAGTCGAGGATAAATATTGAATATTATTCGTTAAGATGCAGAACTCATTTGGTCAGTCGCCATAATCCTTTGGACACCAAATGTCTTTCAATGATGTCTAATTGCCAAGTATCGAAAAAAGAGAAATGTTTGAGCTTCACCCTTGACTTATTTTTAAGTCGTCAGCACATCGGGTATAACCGCCATGAGTTGTAAAATATGCCCAAAAACATATTTTTTTTTTGTATTTCAAATTTCTCAAAAACCTAATGTAATGGAAAATTTTGCAGACCGGACCGGATTTGTGACCAGGAGAATGATTGTAATCATATGCATAAGGTGGCGTTTCAATCGCAAAAAAATCGAAAAAATCGTTTTTGGGGAAAAAGACACCATTTGAAGACCATTGGGTTAAGGCGACTGACCAAATGAGTTAAGGCGACTGACCAAATGAGCTCATCTGGAAAATTTTCTGAAAGAAAGAGATATCGGAACTTAAGAGGGAAAGTCCTCAGAATTTTTTCTAATTTTCAACTGAAATTTAGTTGTTGCAAGAAAAATTCGTTTGATGCATTTTTATTAAGGTTGTACCAACTGAATATCGGCAGTGTCAACTGAATTTTATTGATACAACTGTATTTTTATTGAAACAACTACAAAATTCGCTTGCCAAAGCGAAATGAAGTAGAAGCAACCGAATTTTGAGTTGATACAACTAAACGATTCAGTTGAAAATTTATTTTTCTCTGTGTAGGATTTTCTTATTCTCAAAACCTGTGGTTTAATGCTATTCTTTCTACGATTAGGTCGTTTCAAATGTAGTAGTTGAAGTTAACTAAACTTTCTGCAAAAAACGACAACATTTTATGGAAGTTGTTGTTTTACAGTTGTGTTAATGAAATACACCCAAAAAAAAAAACGTGGGTATTCAATACTAAAAATATAACTAATTTTAGTTCAAAAGGACCTAGTGCAGGAATTGGTAACCAATACTTTGTACTAATATTATTCAAAACCAGTAAAAATTACTAATTTTAGTACTTTGACGATACTAAAATTGGTAACTAATTAGTAGATTTATGTACAAAATCACTTACTAAAACCTTTACTGTAGAATTATTTTGAGTGTACTAACTGATTCCAAGTTTGATGGTTTAACCGAAATTATTTAAATATTTGCAAAAATGTTCGGTGCTTTCCCATAGCAAAAGTTTTTAGAGAGTTATTTATAGGAAAATTACATAAAGCTTAGGCGTACTGATTTGAGTTCAGAAAAAATGGTCACTCTAAATATGATGCACTTATCAGTAGAAAATTTTAACTAAATTTGAACTAAATTTTTTGTAAATATATTTTTATGAAATATGTCTTACAAATAAAGATATGCTTCATAGATTTGGTAAAAATTTCTTCGGCAGTAAGAATTTCCCTGGACATAGTGGGGTCGATGGTAACGAATTAGCTGATGAGTGTGCAAGAGGTGGCTCCGAGTCGGTGGGGGAACGTGTCGAACCGGATATCTCGGTTCCTAATGTGGAGTTGATGAACGAAATTGATAGGATATCGGAGAATATGATGAGCGATAGGTGGATATCGCTGACCACGTGCAGGATATCGCGGACCATGTGGCCACTGCCAAATCCTAAGAGGACAGAAAGTCTTCTTACCTTTGGCAAACGGACGGTTAGCCTATTAGTAGGAGTACTGACGGGACACTGTATAATCGGCCAAATGGCCGTTCGTATGGGAATTTCTGACAGGGACTTTTGCAGAAGTTGTGGAGAGGTGGAGGAGGAGGAGTCAGTGAGGCACTTGTTGTGTGAATGTCCGGGTCTGATAAAACGTCGTCTTAAGTATTTGGGGCAACGATTTTTTGATGACTTAGATTGCCTAAACAGTGTCCCATTGACGTCTCTAGCAGAATACCTTAGGGAATCGGGGTGGTTTGAGAGGTAGAATTTTGTATATCATGGGAGTAGGGAGACAACTTTAGGAAAATCACAATGGGCCTTATGGCCTCCGAGTGAATTCGCCAAATCGGCGGACGCCCATCCAACCTAACCTAACCTAAGAATTTCTTTCTTATATAAATGAATTTCATTTTTAGAAAAACTATGAACTATTTATAACTATTTGAACTAAAGTTCTTTCCTTATAGTTAGGAAAATTTCTCATTTTTTTATTTTGAACTATTTTGTAAGAAATTTATTTCCCAAAATTAAGTTATATCTTATTTTTGAGTGTAGTTTAATCTAATTACATTTAAAACAATTCCTTGTAATGAGTAAAGTAATGAAGTTTTTGCTGCTCTTTTGCTTTTAATCAACTGTTAACGTACAATATGTGAAATCGGCTCTTAAAAAGTAATTGAATTAACTAAAATAACTAACTATTCCCTGCTGGCAATTGAGTGAGTTTAATTTCTAAATAATAGACTATAATAAAAAAAGAAAATAATATTTAAAAAAAATATGTCTTACTTTATGTAGTGTGGTTTGTTCATCTAGCTGCATCTAATATTTATAAATAGTACATAGTAGTAGTAGTAGTAGTTAGGAGTAGTAGTAGTTATAATAATAGTAGTAGTAGTTTAATAGATGGAATGGTTGGTTGGTTTGGTGATACATAAAGGTAGTAGTCGAGAGTAAATGAAGTGTACATGTAAAAATAATAATAAAAGTATATTGTTTTTTGTATTTTCTTTTTTGTTTTTTTTTTTTTTTTTGAGGAAAACTTTAGATATTATAAGTATATATAATGGGAACACATTTAAATGTATATTTTTGTTTTTTTTTTTTTTGTTTAAACAGAAAAACAACACTTATGATATTGTTTCTAAAATTAAATGGTAATGGGAATCTCACGAGTACCTGTGAACGTTCCAAATCATGTTTAAGGCGTTCATTTTCCAATTCTAAACGTGCTATACGCTGTTTAGTGGTCTCCCAGTCGGCATTGCTGCGGCCCATTTCACAGGTGGCTTTTTCCAATTCGGCTTTCGATTTACCTAATTCACTTTGTGAAGCTTCAAGCTTGATTTCTAAACGTTCACGTTCTGTGACGGCACGTTCAAGGCGAGTATTTAGCTTTTCCACTTCACTTTCGAGTGCACGCAATTTGATTTTGTAATCGGCAATTTCACGCTCATGCAGTTCACGTTCTTCTTGTTTTTCATGTTCGGCACGATCTCGCTGTTCTCGGAGTTGTGCCATTTGCTTCTCTTTGTCACCAATGGCTTCTTCGAGACTTGTGAGAGCGCCCTCGGAACTGCTATGATGAGCTTGCATTGCCGATAACCGTGCACGAGCCATATCCACCTGGTTATCCTTTTCCTTGAGCAAATCCTCTAAGTTTTCAATCTGAGATAGGTGGGAGGGCAGTTATAATAAAATATATAATGAAATTAAAAATGAGAAATTATACATTGAGTTAAATTTTAATATAGAGCATGAGAAAAAAACGAGTTGATAATTGCTGAAAGTGTTATACAAGAAGTTTTATAAAAAATTATAATAAATTATGGTTTGCTATGATTTTTAAATCACTTTTAATCTTTCAAAATAATAAGCTTTGTTATCGATAGCACGAAAACATTTTAGTGAAAATATTTGACTCTCCAGAAATTAGTTGGCCCTCCGAGTATCAAGCAACAATTATTGTATAAACTTGTCCGAAATATGGCAATAGAATTATTAGATAAACAACCATTGCAAAGGAGAGTGGATCACTTTTTCCATTTTTTAGAATTTCAAAATCGCTGGAGTCGGAAAAGTTGCCTTTTAGGGTTAATGTTAACACACAAAAATATTGGACCTGAAAGGCTTTGTCTTATTTGTGTTATTTAAGAAATTTAACATTGTTTTTATAAAAACAACATCGTTTATTTGATTTGGACTAAAAATCACAAAAAGAACCCAGTGTTCAAGGTGATTTTTTACTCTTGGCTGCCCTTGTCGCTCTGTATGAACGACAATTTCGAAGAAGAAGAAGAAGAAGGCTTTGTCTTTGGGTTCCTTTTTTGACTTGAAAATGTGAAAGTTTTGAACAAAGTGAGAAAATTGATATATATTCAAAATAAAAAATGTTCAAGCTCGAGGTCTTAGTTGTTTAAATGTTTTTTATTTACATATAAAATTTTTCGATATTTCGCTATTCGTTGAAAAGCATCTTCAGGAACAGTTTAAATTTGTTTGTAAAAAAACACACAAAGGATGGAAAATGGAACGCTCATGTGCCCACATCTCATTTAGAAATATGTCGTGTGCTCATAGCATGGCACACGACACATGTACCCTAGTTTGGCACAAGGAACATTTCAGATGTGTCATGTGCCATGCTACCGGCACATCTGAAATGTGCAATGAAAAAACGTACTTTTTTGGTAAAATAGTACTTTTTTAGAAAAGTACTATAGCACCTTTAAGAATAAAACGTTCAGGAAAAAAATCATTTTTTAAAAAAAAATAGTACTTATTTAGAAAAAATTTTACTTTTTTCCTAAAAATTATTATTTTATAGAACTATTTAAAAAAAAATACTTTTAAGTCAAAAAGTACTTTTTAGAAAAAAGGGATTAAAAAAAAAACACTTTTAAAAAAAGTAAATTTTTTACAACTTTTTTAGAAAAAAGTATTTTTTTCTAAAAGTACTATTTTTTCTAAAAAGTACTTTTTTCCAAAAAAAAATATTTTTTTTTTTTAAATTACTATATTTTTTTACATAATATTTTTAGGAAAAAATATTTTTTTTTTCGAAAAAGTACTTATTACTTATTAAGTACGTTTTTTTCTTAAAAGTGAAATAGTACTTTACTAAAAAAAAATACTATTTTACCAAAATAGTGCTACTTTTTTTTTAAAAAAAGTAAAATTTTTTAAAAAAGTACTAGTTTTTCTAAAAAAAGTACTAATTTTTCTAAAAAAAAGTACTATTTTTTCGTGATTGAAATAAGGGAGTTTTCTTTCTGTGTTCTTAATAAAGCAAAGGTACAGAATATTTTCGAGTTTGAGTTGTGCTGGGTCAATAATTTCGCAAAAATCTATTTTAAATTAATATTATAGAAAAAAAACTTACCTTTTTTTAGAAAAAGTAACACTTTTTGGTAAAATAGTGCTTTTTTAAAAAAGTACTATATTACGTTCTTTTTCAGGAAAAAAGTACTTTTTCAGAAAAAATGGTACTTATTTAGAAAAAATGGCACTTTTTTCCCAAAAAGTATTATTTTATAGTACTTAAAAAAAAAAAAATACTTTTAAGTCAAAAAGTACTTTTTTAAAAAAAGGGATTTAAAAAAAAAATATTTTTTAGAAAAAAAAAACATTTTTTACAACTTTTTTAGAAAAAAATGTTTTTTTCTAAACAAAAGTACTTTTTTCTAAAAAGTGCTTTTTTCCAAAAACATAACTTTTTTTCTATAAAAAGTAATAAACATACTTTGTTACATAATACTTTTTATAGCTATAGTACTTTACTAAAAAAGTACTATTTTACCAAAAAAGCGCTACTTTATCTAAAAAGGTTCTTTTTTCTAAAAAGTACTATTTTTTTAAAAAGTACTATTTTTTCAAAAAAAGTACTTTTTTCTAAAAAAAAGTACTATTTTCAGCGATGTATCCAGGAATTTGAAAAGGGGGGGGGGGGCACAACTCCCAAAATTGTTTGCCATCGCCTATTTATATTTAGTTTTAACTAATAGTACTTGAAAAGTAATTGAAAGGGGGGGGGGGCACGTGTTTTTGAACCCTAACATTTTACCAGAACTTACCTGCCCTCTATCTTCAAGCCTTAAGGTGGCCCACACATTTTTTTTTATTTTTTTATAAGTTTGTTTCATAAAATCAGTTTTCTGGGCTTCTGTATTCTAAATAAAGTAAAAGTACACAATTCCATCGAGTTTGTGTTGTGCTGGCCTAAAATGGGTTAATAATTTCGCAGAAATCTATTTTAAAATAAAATTATTTGAATTTAATATAAAATTAAAATTTTTTTTTCATATTTAAAGGATAAAGTGGTTATCACTCTCGTTTTTTTCTCATTCATAGCTATAGGGTATGTGGGTAGGCTAATAGTTGTGGGGAATTTATTTAAAACCACCTTTCGTTGGAGAACACAGATTTTACGATCTTTAATTTCCATATGATCCTTGAGTTCGGTTAGCTCGCTAGTAAGACGATTACGCTCCTGAACAGTCTGCATAGTACCCTGATTCTTCTTTTCCAACAAGCGATTTTTCTCCTCCAAACGGGCTCTCAATTCTTCAACATCAGATTGCAGCATATTGTAGTGTTCCTCCTTGGCACATAGCGACTCCTTTAAAACCGCTATATGCCGCTGATAATCCTAAATTTAATATATTGTTTTATTTACATTAATATTAATTATAATTGCTACAGTTATCTTATCTAAATTAAATTTCTACGATTTCTACAGTTTTAACAATTTCAAATGAAGCTTTAGTTTTTATTTTGTAATTTAGTTACCTGATGTTGTTCTTCCAATGTTTTCATTTTGGCCGCCATTGCCAATATTTCCTGATCCCTCCTCTGTATTTCAAGACGGAATTCGTCCAACTTTAATTTTTGGTTTTGGTAAAAAAATTTAGAAAAAGTTTTTAAATTAATTTTTGTTTTAGATTTTGTGTAAAGAAAAACTTTAGTAGATCGTTTTGAGATTTTTTTTTTTGTAATGTTAAATGAAATTATTTTAATGGCATTTTTATGTCTTACGATCATGAAAAGTGTTTTTTTTTGGTGAAATCAAAAGTATTAAGTCAGTTTTTATTGTAGGTCCGTGTTTTTTTTTTCAAACCTCCGGTGGGGGTGTGGTATGCTTTTAAATTAAAGAAAAATTTTGTGGTTTAAAAATGTGCCTTGCCAAAATACTATGTTTTGTTTGTTTTTTATTTGAAATTTTTTATTGAGTTTTATTTGTATTTCTTTTTTTTTATTAATATAAAATGATTTGACATTTTTTGTTTATTGTTATAATTGTTAATAATTAAAAATAGTAGATATATAGAGAAAAATAAACAATCAAAAAACTTATTTTTAAATGCAAAATATTGTATTTATTTGGTAATTATACATAATACCTAAATAATTTTAAGTATGTATATAATTATTAATTAGGCTATATAATGTAATTTTGAATAATTAAAGGCAAATCCAAAAAAAAAAAATGGGTTAAAATTCACCTCACATGGTCAATTTAGTACTTTTTTTTATAAAAAGTACTAAATTGGCCATGTACTTTTTTAGACGTACTTTTTTATGAAAAGTAGTACTTTTTTATAAAAAGATTTTTTTTTTTATAATCAAACATATACTAAAATATTACTTTTTTTATAAACTGTACTAAAGATAGGATTTTTTTTAGAAAAAAGTATCAATACAGTATCTTCTTTTTTATAATGTATCATAATAGTACATTTTTTTATAAAAGTATTGATTGAAATAGCACTTTTAACAAAAAGTATTAAAATAATACTTCTTAATACGAAAGTACCAAAGTCGACTTTTTTTTAGAGAAAGTACCAAAAAAGTACTTTTTTTTATTAAAATAATACTTCTTAATACGAAAGTACCAAAATGGACTTTTTTTTTAGAGAAAGTACCAAAAAAGTACTTTTTTATGTATCAAAATTATTCGTTTTTGTAAAAAGTGAAAAAGTAGAACTTGAAAATGTATTTAACTTTTTTTACTTTTTTCCTTCTTTTTACAAAAAAGTACTTTTTTAAAAAAGTATTATGAATTTTAGGCTTTTTGTAAAAAGTACTGTGCATTTTAGTACTATTTAGATAAGCACTATGTATTTTCGTGCTTTATATTAAAATGTCTAAAATACTGTAAATTTTTAATGCTTTATAAAAAAGTATTTCTTTTGGTACTTTTTGTAAGAGTTTACTATTTTGATACATTAGAAAAAAATACCATTTTGGTAATTTTTATGTATTTTTTTTAAAAAGTTCCGAAATAGCAACTTTTTATAAAAAGCACCATTATAAAGCTTTTTCATAAACTACCAAAAAAGTACTTGTTTAAATAGTAACAAAATAGTACTTTTTAAATAGTATATTTTTATAGAAATACCAAAATTGTACTTTTTATAATAAAAAGTACCGAAATAGAACTTTTGAAAAAAGAACCAAAATAGTACTTTTGGAAAATAAGTACCAAAATTAGGCTGACCATACGTACTGATTTGATCAGTACATGTACTGATCAACAAACGTTGTACTGATTTGTACTGATTTTTTGAAATATGTACTGATTGTACTGATTTTTGAACATTTTAACATAAAACAAAACAGAAATATGAATTTCCATAAAATAAGTCGTCAGAGTTGTTTTTTGTAACCCAAGTCTGACAATGAGATAATTTATAATTTTTTATTTCCAAGGAGATAAGAGTTCGTGAATCAAGAGGAAATGTATCAAAACATGAGATTATTTAGATCTTAATAATTTTTTTTAAAAGGCGCACAAAATTTTTAAGGTTTTCGATAACGAAAACTTTAAGAGATGATGGATTTTTTGCATGAATCCAAATGATTTTGAGAGGTTCGGTAAGGAAATGACATCAGCATTTATTTGAAAAAGAGCTCAGTATATCATGGCTGATTAAACATGGGCTTATTAGCTGGGAAGTTTTCTAAAAGAAAAATTTATTAAAACTTAAGGAAAAAAGTCCTCAGAGTCTGACGAATTTTTCTTTTCTCAAAACCTGTTACTTTATGCACTGAAGTTATTTGAAGTCAACTAAATTTTCTGCAAAAAAACGACAACAGTTTATGGCAGTAGTTTTTCAATAGTTGTTTTTACTGAAATACTAACTAACTGAACTCAAGTTTGTTAGTTTAACCGAAATTCTTTGAGTGCTATAGAAATCATCAGTTTTTTTTCTATAAAAAAGAGTCTTCAGAGAGTTATTTCTAAAAGAAAAAAAAAAAAAAAAAACTTGTACTGATTTGAGTTTGGAAAAAAATTTCCACCCTAACCAAAAAAGTACTTTTTTGTAAAAAGTGCCAAAATAGTAGTTTTTATAATTAAAAAAAAAAAAAATTTTCTTTTTTAATACGTGTTAACAAACAGTTTTCATCCAGTTTTTCTAATTTTTTGAAAAATTCTGCAAATTATTTTTTTTATGTTGTAAAATTTTGTAGATTCATATAGGGACGTATAAACAAATGTCGGTAATCGCAGCCAAAATGTTCGGTTATTTCGAACCATACAGTTGACTATAAATTCGGCTGACACAACTAATCTGCTTTCTCTGTGTAAGTGGTACAATCTTAAAATTTTCTACCACATACCAAAAATCGGACTTCGGTGTCACCCGTAAGGCTATTCTGAAGATTCGCTGATAAAATTCATCATGTAAGTCACATCCGGAAAGCACTACCACAAAGCATGGACAGACCAAAATCTCTTGTCAATGTCATTTCGATTGACAGACGAACGGAAAGCGCTAAATCGACCCCGAACAAGATTTTAAGTCGATCGGTTTACTAAAAAGTTTTACTAGATCAAATATATTTGGTAGTTACATTCTACTGATGTGGGGTACAAAACTTTCTTAGCAATTAGTTTTTTTTTTTTTTTTGCCATTTTGAAAAAAAAAAACAATTTGTTGGAAGCCGCCCGAGTAAAAAAAGTTTAGATATAATTAATTATATTTTGAAAAAATTATATTACATTATTTATAAGATTATATATACGGCATTTAATGCATTTTTACTTGAGTAATTTTCAAAATGTTGAGCACATTTCTTCAAATTCCAATTTTTTCTTTTAATTTTAATTTTTGTTTTTTTTTTTCAACTTTTAAATAAAAATTCCTAGAAGTGTTCTAGAACGTGATTTTAAAATTTTTAATGAAAAACTTCTGTCTCTAAAAATTTTTTTCCCAGTTAGATCGATGGATAACAATTATTACTATTTATTCGATTTAAAAAAAAAAAATTAAAAATTTTTAGAATTTGAGACTTTTTATGACAGCCCCTATTAATTTTAACCCCTTAAAATTTTTTTTTCAAACAAACTTACAAACTATCTACAATTCCTAAGAGGTCTCTCATAAAAAATTTAATTTTTTAAAATTTGCTCCAACCGGTATAATTGGCGTAAGAGTGCCCATAGGGCAGTCAAATGTATGACCGAACCAAAATATTTTTTTAATCCGGGATGGGGGTAAATTTTCCTTATTTTCGAATTTCAAAATTTTTGGGGTTGGAAAAGTTTTCAATATTAACACTAACAAGTGAGAGGTTAAATTTGGCTGTTCCGAATCTTGTATACCCCCTAACGTTTAAAAAAAAAATTTTAAAAAAAATTGCAGAGGCGTTTTTTTTTTGGGGGGGGGCTTGGTTTGTCGGGGGTCCTTAAACCCACCATCTCTCTGTTCAAAAATCTTTACAAATTTAATTACTATGCTTTTTGTACAAAAGATACACAATTTCATAATTATATAAACTATTTGATAATATCCACGCTCACAAAAGGGGGCGGACCAAAAAAACGCCATTTTCATATCCCCTGGGTCCTATTCCAAATTCCAAAAATGTTTCATTTGTTAAACAAAAACACAAAAAAACCTATAAAAAGTTACCTTTTTCATTGGTTGGTTTACTTTGTCAAGGGGGAACTTTCCTCCCACTGGTCCGATTTTGCCCATCTTTGAACTTAGCCAGACATATATGTGCCAAATTTCAGGAGTCTACCACTTTTATTTTGGACTGTATCGTGTCTTCGACAGACGCATATCGCTAAACTGTCGATCACTGATCAATAATATGTATACTTTGTGTGGACCTAGAACGATATTTCGATACGTTACACACGGAGTGACAAAGTGAGTATACCCCCATACTGTATTTGGAGAGTATAAAAAATGTAGGACCTGTGGGGCAAACAAACTGAATACAAAAAAAAAAAAATTATTTTTAAAGATTTTTTTTTTCAAAATTTCATAAGAACAAAAAAAAATTATTTTATAATAAAAATACTATTCCAGTAATGTCCAAATATTATCAAATATTTTAAAATAGAAAACACTCCCCAAGTGTGCTAACGTTAAACGCCAGCAGTCACTTACAACCTGTAACTTATCCGTCATACGTTTGACTGTTCTAGGGGCACTTTTATGGTATTTAGAGCGGTTGGAACAAATTGAAAAATAATGTCATTTTGTATGAAAGGCCACTTAGGAATTCGAAAAAATGTTTATTGATACTTTAAGATGGACCATTGCATCAGTAGACCTAATTTTGGATTGGAAAACTGCAATACAAATTTTTAAAAAATTCAAAGAAATAATAATCTTAATCCCACGATCTTACTGGACAAAAAAATTTGTAGAATTGATGGAAGTTTCCCATAAAAAATGTTCAAATAAACCAAAAAAAAAGTTTTCAAAAATGAGATTCAAATTTTTAAAATATAAAATCGCATACTAGAACTGTTAAAGGTTCCCGAAAATTACATTTTTTGGAATTAATTTCGCTTAATAATAGCGAAAAATGATGCGTATTACAGAGCTGGAAATGGAAAAAATAATCATATAAAATTTCGAGTCTGTCTTTGCCTCCCTACAACCAGTTTAAGTTCACAATCGTAGTGTATTCCCGAGTAAAAATTTTCTGATATAATCATATATAATTTGATACAATCTTATATGAGTTAATATGCTTCCGTATAAATTTATATCAAATTATATCAATCACTTTGATACAGTTGATCCACTTTATATGGTTAGATATTGCTCCATATATGATTAGATTCGTATTTTGTTTTTGCTCATGAAATTTTATAAAAATAGATATTATAAAATCAATTTGATATAATTAGATTTGACCAAATTCAGGATCAAATTGTATTAATTTTTATATTTGTTGATCTAAAGTAATACAATTAGATATTATTTGATACAACCATTTTACGGATCAAATTAGATATATTTCGTAAAATTAGCATAATATTTTTACTAGGGTTGTCAAAAAAAATATCTTTTATTTTAACAGCTATTGGTGTCAAAATTCGCTGAATGCTGAGAACATTTAGGGAAAAATATTTAAAAAGTTTTCATGGTCCACCAGTGCATTTTAAGAAAAAAAATTTAAGTTTTTGGTAACATTAAATTTAAAATTTTCATACTGACGCGGATGTTACTCAATAAAGTTCAAAAGGATACTTTAAATCGTTCATGTTCTTTTAGTACGATTTTAAGCCACTTAAAAATGAAAAGTCGAAAAAATATTTTTGGCAGGTTTTTGCAACAAAAATTGAAGAAGTGGATTAAATTTTTTCATGCAATTATTGTACTCCACATTACGCAAATTTTGACACCAATTTCGGCCAAAACAAAATATATATTTTTTTTTTGACAAATTATACTACGATTGCAAACTTTAACCGTTTCTAGGGAGGCAAAGTCGGACTCCATTTTTTGGGGATTATTTTTCCAATAATCAGCATCCCCAAAAGCATCGTTTTTTGCTATTACCTTAAATTTTATTTTTCGGAAACGGCTAATATACAGGTTTCATTTTTAAAAAATTCGATAAAATAAGTTAAAATTAGTCAAAATTATGCAAAATTTCATAAAATTATATACAATTTTATACAGGATTTGGTTGATATATTGGTATACAATGAGATCAAATTTGATAAAATTAGATATGATTTAATCTAATTTTATACAATTGCATCCACAAAATCCTGGATAAAATTATATGTACAATTTTATCAAATTATATAAAAAATAATTTATAATCCCTATTTATATTATAAATCTGATTGTTGGTTTGTCTGTTTTTCTGTCTGTCTGTCTGTTCCGCAATAAGTATAGAACGGCTTAACCGATTTTCATGAAATTTTCACCACAGGTAGTACTAACCGAGGCGGGAACTATAGGCCATAAGCGACCGCGATCGGACAAAGGGGCTTAAAATGCCACGCCCCTTTGTACCATGCTAAAGCTATATATACCTTTCCAATAACGGAAAAACGGCTGAACCGATTTTCATGAAATTTTCACCACAGATATTACTAACCAAGGCGGGAACTGCAATAACGCTTAAACGGCTGACCTGATTTTCATGAAATTTTTACTACAGATAGTATTAAGTGAAGCAAAAAGTATGCTCCACAATAGAAGGCGCTCGAAGAAAGGGGTAAAATTCCACGCCCCTTTGTATTACATCGAAAGTTATTTCTTCCTGTTTCTCAATCACGCATAAACGGCTGAACCGATTTTAATGAAGTTTTTACCAAAGATAGTACTAACCGAGCCGGAAACTAGAAATTATAATAGAGCGCGTTTGGACAAAGGGGCGGAAAATGTCACGCCCCTTTTTACTATACTGAAAGTTTTTTCTGTATGTTCCGTAAAAGAAATAAAATATCACGCCCTTTTTTATTTAATTGAACGCTATTTCTGTCTGTTCCGTTATTTAGCATAAACTGCTAAAGCGATTAGAAAGAAATTTGTACCACAGATAGTAAGTACTTACCGAGGCGGGAACTATAGATTAAAATAGAGCGCGTTTGGTCAATGGGGCGTAAATTGACACGCGCCTTTGTACTATACTGAAAGTGCTTCTGCCTGTTCCTTAATAACGCTTAAACGACTAAACCGATTTTAACAAAAATTTTCCATAGATAGTACTAACAGAGGCGGGAACTTTAGTATGTAGCAATTGTCACGCCTTTTGCAATGTACTGAAAGTTCATTCTGTCTTTCCGTAATCATTTAAAACGGTTATCATAATATTCACCACAGTTAGTTAGTACTTATTGAGGCGGAAACTATAGACACGACCATACAAAGGCGTGAATTGCCACGTCCCTTTGTAATACATTGAAATTTATTTCTGCCCGATCCGTACACACGCGCTAACGGTGAAAAAATTTTAATTAAATTCTATTACAGATGGTATCACCGTGGCGATCGGGAAAAGGGGCTTAAAATGCCGCAGCCCTTTGTGTTAAATTAAAAAATATTTTTTCCTGTTGAACGATATGCCACATTAGCCCGTGATTAGGCAATTGGGAGTAAAATGCCACGTCAATTTGTAATATACACTCAAAAAATTTCATGCATAAAAATACGAAGTATTATTTCGTAAAATTTTTTTCGTACATATTACGAAATTTTTGTACATATTACGAAATTTTTGTAATTATACGAAAACTTGGAATTTCGTAAAAATACAAATTTCGTATATTTTACGAAGTACATTTCGTAGCCAAAAAAATACGAAATACTTCGTATCTTAACGAAATATTTCGTAATTTAACAAAATATTTTTCGGAAAAAAAAAAATCACAAAATCAAGGGGTTTGATTTATTTATCTGAATTACTAGATTTAACAGATTAAACAATTAAAAAAATTGAATAACAAAAATTTGTTCCTTCTCTTTTTAATTTTTGTTTACGGTTTCTAATTTTAAATTATTTTCAGCATAACACAAAGTCAAATCACACAAGATATATTTTTCATTGCAGTCTGTTAGGTGTTGCGACATTAGTGAAAAGTTATACGGGCATGTCACCGCGTCAATTCCGTTTAGAAATGGAATTGAATGTTTGCTCGGGAAAATATTTTTTTCGTAAAGAAACTTTAAATTACAGTGAATATTTGGAAGTGTTTTGATTCCGAAAAAAATATTTTATTTTACGTTTTTAAAAAATATTCGATCCCACTTCCGGACGGAATGTACTCAATGACATGTCCCATAAGATGATACAATTTAACCAAAAAAATGTCATACATAAAAATACAAATAATTTTCATACAAATACAAAACAAATATATCGTACCATAAACTAAATGTTTGTACATACTACATAAAAAAAAACTTCGTAATATGTACAAAATATTTTGTATGTTTACGAAATATTTCGTAATAATACAAAATATTTCGTATTTATACAAAATATTTCGTAACTTTACGAAATATTTTCGTTAAACTAAACATAATTCGTATTTACAAAAAAAAAATTCGTAATATGTACAAAAATATTTTGTATTTTTACGAAATATTTCGTAATTATACAAAATATTTCGAAGTTATACAAAATATTTCGTAACTTTACAAAATATTTTCGTAAAAATATACATAATTCGTATTTACAAAAAAAAAAACTTCGTAATATGTACGAAAATATTTAGTATTTTTACGAAATATTTCGTAATTATACTAAATATTTCGTAAATTTACGAAATATTTTCGTATTTATTTCGTAAATATCACTAAAAAAACTTCGTAATATTTACGAAATGCCATAGGTAAATATTACGAAATATTTCGTTCCGGCAAAACCACGAAATATTTCGTACAATGTACGAAGTATTTCGTACATATTACCTATGAAATTTTTTGAGTGTACACAACGCTATTTCCGGCTTATTTGCTATCATGCAAAAACGGATTAACCAACTCCTTTAAACACTACTGTTAGAACTAACTGAACGCGAACTATTTGTTATATCATAACATGTAAACAGTTGAGCCGATTTCAATGAAATTTCCAACACAAATAGTGATATAGCCAATATTTTTGATAAAAAGGCATATAATGGCACGCCCCTTTGTACTTTAGTGAGAGTTATGTCTGCAGAGCAAATTTAGTTGCAATTTTCTTCACGTGCTAACCAATAGGGGAACTATAGGTCACATGAGACCAAAATTGAACTAAATGCGTTAAATGCCACACCCACTTGAACTACAATGAAAGTTATATCTTTATTGATGTTTTCACTTAATAAAGTGCTAACCGAGGATGGAACTATAGGTTCCTTTGAAAAGCCATTAAATACATTAGGCGTTTTTTGTTGGCATAATTATCAGTGTTCTACCATACAAAGTTCACATTAGTGTTAACGCTCAAAATTCTAGAAGTTAAAAATTAACTTGAATACATTGTGAATGATTCTCTTATTGTTAATGGCTCTCTTTGGTATTAATAAAAAATATAAATGTTTTTGTGTTGCTTTCAAGCTAAATTGCATTTAATAAACTAATTTTATCAATATTTCATCGAAAATGTGTAATATTTTACAAAACTATTCCAAACGACGCTAAATTAAATTGAGAAATTTATGGAAGTTAATGTTTCGTTTGTTTTTTCGTTTTGATGCATGTTAACAATCTAAGTTTGCCAACAAAAAAGGCCTATTAATATTAGGTTTGTTCCCATGACGGAGGAACACGTACACACCATGTTCCCGACGCTAAGAAAAATCGAAAAATAAAATCGACCAAACCTCATAAATAGGTTTATATTCATTAGTGAAAAGCCACCAAGAAGTAGATAAAATGATAATAAAAAACTCATTCATTACATAACATTTTTTTTTTTAACCCGGGCAACGCCGGGTGCAAAACAGCTAGTAAATAATATATAAGTTTATCCAAATTTCTGAAAACTGAAACCATTATATATTACTACTATCTTTTATAATTTTATCAAATTATAATATATATTAACTTTTTTACTTGGGTAATTTCAATAACCGTTTCTTTTTTTTTGTAATTTTTTTTGGATTTGCCTATGTGAATGATAAATATGTATTGTATATTTTATATAGTATATTATAGATTATTGCAATTATATCTTGCTTATAATTTTGTTTTTGTTGTTCTCAATAAGATGTTAACAGTCGATTAAATAGTATATAATAGTGTATACATATTGTTTGTGTATATAAATGCAAATACAACACTTTAGTTTTAATAGTCTCATCTAAGTATGTATTTTATTATAAACGTTTTTCATCATTATTATTATTATATTTTTTGCATATATAGTAAGTGTAGGGATTGCTAAAGTTCTTTTTTTTATTATTTTTTTTTATTTTTTATATTTTCATTAAGGAAATATTATCGTTGCATATCGATGCTCAAAGAGATGATTAAGCTTTGTTAAATCGTTGAAAAATTCTACTAGGTATTGTAATACAAAAATTATAATCAAAGTCATCAAATGAATATATAGAATACGTATCATTAATCAGAATCAATTTAATATAATTAATTTTCTAAAAATTAAATATTCTACTATTTTTTAAGGGATTTTTATGAGAAATAGTACTACTTTAATAACAAACATATAACAGATTTAACATAATGAACAGTGTTTATTTTATAAACAAATTTAATAATATAACTCAATGGGTAATTTTACACAAGTAAATGTTTAATATTACATATTTTTTGTTATTGGTTTAACTTAAATATACATACATATATAACATATTATGTTTTTGTTTTATGCTTTTATTTTAATTTTTTATTTTACTTAATTTAATTATTATTTTGTTTTAATTGACCTTCTTTTCTAATGATCACACTCTCTAGTATTTTTTAAATAAATATATATTTTTTGTATTGCCTACATTTATGCAGTTGGCCTAAACTACTTTTTTTATATTTTTTTTTAAGGGGGGTAGGGCAAACATGACATGACATTCAATTTAAAAAATTATTGAGGGTTGCATTATTTAACTAAGGTTTTGATTTAATAAATCGTTAAGCGAAAAACTTCAGACAGTTAAACTAATATTGCATGAATTTTGAACACAAAAGTTAAAATTATTTTAACTTTAATTTTGTTATTAAATTATATTTACAGTCTTTGGTTTTTTATTGTTTTTCTATAACGAACAAAAATTAAGAAAAAGTTTTAGAGCAATCCTTCATTGCACTGAGGGGCATTCCAATGAGTTTTGTTATGAATCTTTAAACATTTTTTCAAAATATTTAAATGATTTTTTGTTGTTTGTATTTGCAAAAAAATAGCAGCGTTGTTAGCAAAAAAGTATTTTTTTTTTATTTAGGCACTAATTGTAATATTTTTATATATGTGTGTGTAAATACGATTGGAGCAAATGACGTTGGCGAGAGATAGGAATTTTGATCATAACATATTTTAACTTCAAAACTTTTTGATTTTTTACTGGATCAAAGCAAAAAATTTGGCATTCATAGTAAGCTTTTTTTGTAGAAAAGAAAAATGACCTCGAGCTAGAATAACCCTATTTAAAATATAATATTTTAAAGGTCGAAAAAAACAAAAACAGTTTAAATTTTTATACCCTCCAACTACAGTATGAGGGTATACTCACTTTGTCATTCCGTGTGTAACGCATCAAAATATCGGTCTAGGACCCCATAAAGTATATATATTTATGATCAGTGATCGATTCTAAGACATTCTAGCGATGTCCGTCCGTCCGTCCGTCCGTCCGTCTGTCCGTCCGTCTGTCCGTCTGTCCGTCTGTAGTTAACACGATGCAGTCTAAAATAAAAGAGATAGACACCCGACGTTTGGCACGAATATGTCTTATGTTCCTAGGCAGGTTAAGTTCGTAAAGGAGCAAAATCGGACCAGGGGGAAAAAAGTTCCCCCTTGAAGAACTAAACCAACCTCTGAAAAATACCATATTTTTACATGATTTTCTTTGTTTTTGTTTAACAAATACAACATTTTTATGCTACAAGAAGTTCAAAGTCCTGCATTTGGACCCACAGAATTAGAAAATGTCGTTTTTTTGGGTCCGCCCCCCTTTTATGGGCGTGGAATAATTTTTTTTTAAATAATGATAAACTTGTATTTCTTTAGAGCAAAAAGTATAAGAATGAATTCTTAAACACATTTTCGAGAAGAAATGCCCCCCCCCAAATTACCACTACCGACCCCCCCCCCCCCAAAAAAAAAATAAAACGCCCCTGCAATTTTTTTTTTTTATTTATTTGCATGTTGGAGGGTATAACAGATTCGGCACGGCCGAATTTAACACTCTCACTTGTTTTATATAAAATTAATCAGAAAAGTTTAGCTTGCCTAAAGTAGAATATTACATATATTGCGACTTAAACTAATAATGGAACAGCATATATTTCAAAGCAGTTATTTAAAGGAAAGTTATCAATACTAAACATGATTAGGTGACAGGACATAATCCCCACGGACATTATCCCCATAACGGAAATGGGGATTATGACTAGGGTGACCATTTTTTTCTGAGCTCAAATCAGTACGGCCAAGTTTTAATGTTTTTTTTTTTGAAAAGAAACAACTCTTTAAAAATTTTTTCTATTGGAAAACACTGATGTCTTTTCAATACTCAAAAAATTTCGGTTAAATTAACTTGACCCCAAGTACGTTGAGTAAAACCAACTGTTAAAAAATAACTGCAAAAAACAACTGTTAAAAAACCACAGCAAAAAAAAACAAGTAAAAGTGTTAAATTCGGCTGGGCCGAATCTTGTATACCCTCCAACATGCAAAAAAAAAAAAAAAATGCAGGGGCGTTTTATTTTTTTTTGGGGGGGGGGTCAGGGGGTCGCTTGTAGTAAATGAGGGGGGCAAATTTTCCCTCGAATTTGTGTTTAAAAATTCATTCTTATGCTTTTTGCACTGAAGAAATACAAGATTATCAGTATTTTAAAAAAATGTTTTATTCCACGCCCATAAAAGGGGGGCGAGCCGAAAAAACGTAATTTTCTAATTCTCTAGGACCAAATGCAGGACTTTGAACTTTTTGTGGCATGAAAATGTTGCATTTGTTAAACAAAAACACAAAAAATCATGTAAAAATATGGTATTTTTCAGAGGTTGGTTTAGTTCTTCAAGGGGGAACTTTTTTCCCCCTGGTCCGATTTTGCTCATTTACGAACTTAACCTGCCTATGAACATAAGACATATTCGTGCCAAATGTCGGGAGTCTAGCTCTTTTATTTGGGACTGCATCGTGTTAACTACAGACGGACAGACGGTCGGACGGACGGACGGACAGACGGACGGACGGACATCGCTAGAATGTCTTAGAATCGATCACTGATCATAAATATATATACTTTATGGGGTCCTAGACCGATATTTTGATGCGTTACACACGGAATGACAAAGTGAGTATACCCCCATACTGTAGTTGGAGGGTATAAAAACAGCTGATAAAAAACAACGGTTGTAGATATTGTGCAGAAAATTTAGTTGACTTTAAAAGACTTCATTTGAATGTTTTGATCGTTTCAGCGCAGAAACAAAAACAAAATTCCACAGGTTTTAAAAAAAGAAAATTCCCAAAATTGTGAAGACTTTATTTTCGTAAGTTTTTCCTTTTTGAAAACTTCACAGCTAATTAGCACGGGTTTTTTTAATGGCCCTGATTTTCTGAGCGCTTTTTCGAGTAAGCTCTCATAACATAACCTCATCTAAGATCTCAGAATCATTAGGATTAACGAAACTTGCATCATCTTTCTAAAAATATTAAAAGTCCATGAACTTTTCGTTTTAGAAAACCTCAAAGATTCTGTGCGCATTTTCAAATAAATTTAGGAAGATCAAAATAACCTTATGCTCAGATACATACACCTCTTGATTCACGAACTCTAATATCCTTAGAATAAATTCATTACAAATTATCTCATTGTCAGACTTAAGTTTTAAAAAAATACTTTGACGACTTATATTATTTAAATTTAAGATTTTGTATGGAATTTTCCAATAAAATTATTTTTTATGTTGAAATGTTATTTTTTATGTTGAAATCAGTACAGTCAGTACATATTTTAAAAAATCAGTACAAATCAGTACAACGTTTTTTGATCAGTACACGTGATCAAAAATCAGTACATGTACTGATCAAATCAGTACGAATGGTCAGCCTAATTATGACCCAATGCATTACGGATATAATCCCCATATTAGTTGTGGGGACTATGACCAACGGTCATAATCCCAATGGGGATTATGTCCCTGCCCTGTTGGGATTACGACCGAAAGTTTTTCGGTCATAGCCCCCATTCATATTATGGGGACTAAGTCCATAACAACTTCGGTCATAATCCCTTTATTTTGCATGGAGTTCGTAATCTCTAAGCCCGGCCGAAGGCTGGCTACGCAGAAAAACTTTTAAGACAAAAAAAAAAATCATATAATTATTGGGATTATGACCTATTAGCAGAGCTTCGAAGAATGAAATCCTTTTCGAATGAATTCTCAAAAAAAACCATTCAATTTTCATAGTCATTGAATGCATTCGATTTCATAAATCAACATTGAATGCAGTCCTTGGAATTCATTCGATTGAATGAACAAAAATGAATGCATTCGATTTCTTGATCATTTGATTTAGAAAAATCGAATGCATTCGATTTTTTATCATTCCACTGCGAATGCAATCGATTTTTTAAATACATAGACCAAAACGGAGCCAAATTTTGGTCCATAGTATCGCATACTCTCTTTACATACGATGACCCTAATGGGGTCTAATTTTGAATCCAAAATTATCTGGACGCAATCCAGCTTAAATTAAAGCTTGGAAAATTTCCTATATATCATTTTCTACAAAAATAGTCGATTGATAATAATATGGTAAAATATTTATAACTTTTTCTTTAAAGAACTGCTATCAAATATATGCTGTTTTAATTAAAAATATATGCTGTTCCATTATTAGTTTGAGTCATTGTATGGGATTACACAATATTACCTATAAGGGTTTTTTATATATATCTGTTACAAAAATTTTTGTTGGGTGTTTAATAACGTTTGATTACAATAGTTTTGCTTGTCAAAAATCCGGTATCCAAACATTTCCTTCCCTCCAGGTTTTCAAGAAAATTGGAATTTTCCGGTCATAACGGATGAACCTGATGTAATGGCGACTTAAAAATTAGTCTTGGGTAAATATTACTCTTTAAGATGCAGGCTCCATTTGGTCAGTCGCCTTAACCCCTGGTGCACCAATTGTCTTTCAATGGTGTGATGATCAAAAATGCCCAAAAACGCAATTTTTTGAATTTCAAATTTATCAATAACTGGATGTAATGGAAAAGTTTGTAGACCAAATTTGTGATCAGGAGAATAATTGTAATCATGTGTATAAGGGGGTGTACCATTTGCAAACGGTTTTTTTTTGTTTATGATTAGCAGAAAAAAATAGTTTTTGGGGAATAAGACATCATTGGAAGAAAATTGGTGCCTTAAGGATTATGGCGACTAACCAAATGAGTTCTGCATCATTAAGTGCAATGTTTAAGATTCATTCTCGTCTTTTTTTAAGTCGTTATCACGTCGGAATCATCCGCTATCATATGCTCAAAAACCTCAAAAACCATGTGATGGAAAAGTTTTGCAATTAACTGTGTAAAGTCGTGTCCTCAAAAGTTTTTTTTTTTGAAATGTTTACTAAACATCTAAAATGCGCTTGGGGCGCGACCTTATACATTTCAATACAATAGTTATGCTTGTCAAAAAAACGGTCTCCAAACATTTCCTTTACATAAAGTTTTTGAGAAAATTAAGGTCAAATTTCACAAAATCACCGTTTTGGGCATTTTTGGAAACTCATAACAGATGAACCCGATGTGATGGCGACTTAAAAATTAGTCTAGGGCAAAGCTTAAACATTGCTCTACCAGAAGCAGAACACATTTGAGCAGTTGCCTTAACCCTTTGGACACTATTTGTTTTTCAATGATGTCTTATTCCGCAGTATCGAACAAAACTTTTTTGGGGACAAGACCTTATTTAAAGACAATTGGTGAACGGTTAAAGCGACTAATGTTTAGGCTTCACCCTTGACTTACTTTTAAGTCGTCACGTGTCTTAAAAACTAATCAAGCTAGAGCCAAACGGATAAAAATTTGGACCAACAACTTTAGGGACCCAAGGTCCCACCAGTATGAGTGATATATAATTCTACCGTTTTATTTAAATGATTTGTTGACAGTGTTAAAACTTTGATAATATTTTATTTTTAAAATCTAGCTTCTGATTATTTTTATAAAGAAAATTAAAACTGCTTTTTCTTTAGTTTGGATATTCTAGCTCGAGAGTTAAAATTTTGATAATATATGATTTTCAAAATCCAGCTTCTGATTAATTTTTATAAAGGCGTGATTAGACGAGGGAGAATTCCCCTAGATTTAAAGTAAAAAACAACTCTCTGGTAACAATTAAAATTGGAATGTCAAAAAATTTTTTATTAAGTTTTTTAAAATGTTCGGAAGTGTAATCGTGTCAAAATTAGAGAAGATTGAGATTCTTCTTTTTATGCTCAATTAGTGTAGAGTTGAATATGTATTATTTTTCTTTTTTTACCGATTTTCATTTAAATTCCCTATGCTATTTGTATTGGGTTTATACATTTTGCTAAATACTCTTGACAAGATCTTGTCGATATCGAAACAAATGTCGGCTAAGTCGTTCAAAAAATTACCAACAGAAAAAAGGTTTTCTTAAAACTTATTCTATGCGAATCAGGGTTGCAAAATGAGAACATCAAAATTGTACCAACGAGCTCCTAAAATTGTACTTTTTCGATCCCAATTGTATCAAAACAAGAACCGAAAACAAGCTTTTGGAAAGCAATCAAGACTCAAAGAGCGCATTCAAACTGCCTGAATGATTGCATGATTTCTGTGGGCGATGTCACAGTTTAAAGCACTATTTGGTAGCACTGAAAGAGCGCTATTGCTGATTCAGTGAAGTCATGTATCCTCTCAGCGCTGACTGAAGCATTCTTTCATATCATTCTTTCGTTACAATATAAGTTTTATAAAAAGTACTCTTTGCCATATTGCCAGAGCTGGCAGCTATCCGAAATATTGGTCCTAGACCACAGAACAGACTAGTATGCAAACAATGGTGCTAATTGCGTACTTTCAAATATGGTGGCATGGTTTTGACTACAGAATTATCATCACTGCCTATTGTATCAGGGGTAACTCATGAATAGTAGTGTCAGTAATAACGAAGTCGTTATATACAGATGGCAATCTTTTTTTTGGGAACGATTTGGGAATAACGAAAAATAAACATTAAAAAATTTTAAAATTATGAATGAAAATTATTGTTGTGTCACTTGAAAATAAAAAAATACATAATAAAAAAACGAAATGAATATAATTAAATCAAAACAACCAGCAAAATTAAACAAAAAATAAGAGGTAAACAAAATTTCCAGCTTTCCCAGATATCACTTGTAAAACTAACACCACCTTTAAACGTCAAAAAGAATTGACTCTTGCATAGTCTTTATATATTTAAGTTTTTGAATATTATAGCGTAATTAGTAAAGCTAAGGTGAGAGACAGGGTAAATTTGTCAAGAGATGAATTGTAAAAAAGTGCAACAAAGGTGTAGTGTTCAATATGACCTCAAAGCTGAGCTTCGGACGAATTTATTCTATTGAGAAATTTTACACAAAAACTTTAATTCTGTTTTAAAAAGTTTTAAATTATCATTCCCTACTAGCATTCAACACGAATTAATTCAAAGGCTTTATTCTCAAAGCTTAAATCAAATTGAATTAATTCTCAAGAGAATTAATTCGTTGAAAGCTAATCATTCAATTCTAATTACACCTCTCAACAAATTGAAGGTTTTTGGCTCCGGTTTAAAGTTTCATATAAAATTTAAAGATTTGGACCCGCTGATTCCAAATCTGTACTCCAAATTTTTCCATCACGTATAGAACTTTAATTATTCGCGGTTGAAAATGCGAAAAAACGCGATTTTTGTCTTTTTTGAAAGACTGCACAGCAGCCACTGAGTGGAATAAAAATCTGGTATAAAGCGTTAAAGTAGAACTGAACTATGTTCTCAAATATATGACCAAACAAATTTGAAGTTGTTGCACTATTATTGGCCAAACACGTATTTTAAAAAAACATTGTAAAAAAAATTAGAAAAAGCACCATTTTTAAAAGGCTTTAAAACAAAAACCAGATGATCAATCTTTACTATGATGAGCTCAAAATTTAGGCAAAAGTTCATTCTTTCTTATAGACTTTTAAACCCATTAAAGACATCTTCCGGTTTGTTCGAAAAATAACACAGAAAACTTAAATTTGTAAAATATTTATTTTTTTAGTTTTTCTTTGAAAAATATCAAAAAAAAAATATGGTATCTATCTTATCTTTTTTACAAAAATGATCATTTTAACAGTATCATTTTAAAACGCAAGTGTAACACAACCAAATGCAATAATTAGAAAAAAATTGTTTTCTATGTTGGAGACCATCGACAAATTATGCTTTTGCGCTTTATACCAGATTTGTATTCCACTGAATGGCTGCTGTGCAGGCTTTCAAATAATGCAAAAATCGTAATTTTTCGCATTTTCAACCGTGAATAACTAAAAATCTGGACGTGATGGAAAAATTTGGAGAACAGATTTGGAATCAGGAGATTAAAGTCTACTAAAATTGATCACCAGAATTCAAACCGGAAAATGAGTGTTGAGCAGTGTTATTCAAATCTATTACAAATTGTGCTCTATTCGGAAGTACTCTTTCACCATTCACCTAATTTAAAAAAAAAAAATGATATTCTTTATAATTTGAAGTTTTTACAACATTTTATCTTGAAACAAGTAGATTTCTAGTTGGTATTTTAAGGAAGAAAAAAAATTTAAAATCTTAAAATTCGAAAGAAAATCTAATTTTGAAAAATTAAGTGAATGGTGAAAGAGTACTACAAAATCGAGCACATTGAATGATGATTTTTTTATTTCATTCCCTTTGTATTTTCAAAAATGTGTTGATTGTGTGCATTTTAAGCAGAGCTTCTAAGGATTTCATTCCCTAATTCGATTTGGCATTCGGAATGAAAATTTAGTGATTGCATTCCCCAATCACATTTTAGCGAATTGAATGAATTCACTTTAGATTCATTCGATTTATAAATATCGAATGCTTTCGATTTATTTTTCATTCGACTTTCAAAAATCGAATGCATTCGATTTTTTTTTTCATTCGACTTTTAAAATTCGAATGCATTCACTTGAGAATGCAACCGATTTTCTTTTCATTCAATTTGAAAAATCGAATGGCTTATTCATTAATTGCATAAAAAACTTAAAAAAAACTGACCCAGATAGAGCAAAACAGAGCCAATTCTTTGTCCATAGTATCGCCAGTGTAGGCAGTTAATATGTGCATTTTTAAAATTTTCGGGAACACCACTTTTTTTAGATTCAAAATTAGAGCCCATTAGGGTCATCGTATGTAAAGAGAGTCGGCAATACTATGGACCAAAATTTTCATTCTTCGAAACTCTGATTTTAAGCATCTTCGTGTATAAACGATCGGCTGTTGTTTGGTCGACGTCTCGTCTGCTGCTTCCCACACAAGCATAAATATGTGTGTAATACACTGTGTATGTGTGTTGCGCTTCACTGTTTTAAATTGAATGATAAGAAAATTTCACCATTCTATTTGTAGTAGATTGATTTGGATAAAAAAAATAACGATTCACGAATGATCATTCTTAAGGAATGAATTATTGAAAGAATTAATTCAATGATTTTGAAAGCTGAATGATTTTAAGGAATGCCAAATTCTATTGTTTTTAATTCGAATTAGAAAATTGAATTAAAGAATTAATTCAATCGAACCTTTGCCTCAAAGTTTGTAAATAGTAATCTTAACTTTAATGACAAAAGTAAAGAGAAATTAAAAAAAAACTTTTGGACAAAACTGCGTAATTGTCAAAGGGAAAAAATATTCTCCAATTAAAATGAAGAGGAAGGAGGTGGGTAAGAGGAAACATTTTTATGCCCTACACCACTATGTGGTACAGGGTAAATTGAGTTTGTAACTACCCGAAATATTGGTTCTAGACATTTTTTGAAATTTAAAACTTTAGCAGCTTTTGGCACAAGGACGAAGCCTATTGAAATTGGAGAAAATCTGTCCATGTTAAGACCTATCCCCCATTCAAACGCCCCCATTGGTTTCGGCTTAATGACTCTAATGACCGTATTATAATAGATATCGCTTTGAAATTTAGCAGGTAATCAATTTTTGTGTGTACGAATCATCATTCCAAATTTCAAAGGAATCGGATCAGTCCTTCTGGTAGTCCCCATACAAACCACCCTCCCAATTTTCACGTAATTCCCTCAAAATTTATAAAAATGGAAATATTTGATAAACATTTTATTTTAAGGTGTTAAACGTGTACTTTAGTAACCTAATCAAATCGGAATATAATTGGACCATTTTTGGACTAACAAGGGAAGTATCTCAACCCTTATGAACCGATTTGCATAAAACGTAATGTATATATAAAAGAGACATTTCTAAGGTTGGGGCGTCTCGGCTTATCGGCCATATCGGGGATTTAGGGGTTCAAAACATGGGTCAAAAAATGGCGAAAAAATCGTATTTGGATGTTTCAGCGATTTCTTTCTAAGAAACTATATGATGTTTAAATATGAGAAGAAAGGTTTTTTTAATGCTTATCTAATGGTGGCATAACCTTGTAAAATTTTGGCTTCGTTAAATTCTTTTTTCATGAAAATGTGTAAGTTTTGGGGTGTATTTATATGAAGACATAGACCTACGATGCCCATATGAATACGAAATAATCTTTATTGAATTTAAGTCAACACGTATTTTTGCTCTAGAGGATATTCCTGTTACTTCGTGAGTTATCGAAATTTTCCCGGAGGTCCACATTGTTTCATAAGGGGACAACGAAATTTTAAAACACTGATATGGCCGATAAGCCGAGATACCCCAACCTTAAAATCGCTTCTTTTATATATATTTTAAGTTTCAGGCACATCGGTTCATAAGGGTTGCGATACTTCCCTTGTAAGTGCCCCTTATAAAAATTTCGACCCATATTCAGTTAAATCGGTCTATTGACAAAAAAAATAAACCAATTTCACTAAAATTTGATCTGTGTGTGTTTTCTACACTAAATAAAGATCTAACAAGAGACAGACCCAATCGGTCCATGTTTAGACTTGTGACCCATTTTTCGGAAAACACTGGTGTAGGGTATCATATGGTCGGTCTTGACCGACTATAACTTTCTTACTTGTTTTTTGTGGCGTAGATATTATTAGGCTACAAATCTCGTAATTAAAAATAATTTTAAAATCGTTTCCGCCGAAATTGTATAGTCAAGTCATTAGAATCATTTAAGTCCCAATATAAAGAGGTGTTGGAGGAAATAGAAAAAATCATAATTTCCAAATAGCAATGAAGCTTTACCATAAAGGTTTTTTTTAAACTCAACTCTGAACTCGATAAAGTCCCAGGTATCGATGTTTCTGGCAATGTTTCGGAAGTCACATTATCAGAAACTGTTACATGTGAAGTTAAATGAGATTATTTTAATCTTAAATCTAGTCTTGCTAAGATATAATTCGTCTTATTGTGCAGTTTTTTGTCATTGCTCTGAACAACTCCCTGCCATTGTCCTCTTTTCTTAAACTATTACATCAATGTTCGCTAACAAAAATTACACATTCTAAGCGTAACATAAGAAAAAAAACGTCATCATCAAAATAGTTCACTAATAAGTTTTTTTCGATGTCACGTTTGAATAAATGCTTGCGTAGCCTGTTGTGACTGCTAATTTAATTGATAGAAACAATATGTCATGTTAGGGGGATACATTCATTTGTTCTACCATGTTTGACCATGGGGATGGAATACTTGTTGTAGGATGTCACCCAAAAATACAACATACAGAATTTGTAAATACAACTAAACAGGTACGTACAAAATATATAAAGTTCATATTGACCAATTCACAAATTGTACATTCGGCGTTTTGAAGAATATTTGGCCACTAATTTGAGTACATATCGCTCCTTTACTTGTATAGTGTCACAACTCAAAATATTTGATTTTGCAGAAAACGCGTTTAAAGTTTACTATTGAAACTGGTTTTTAATTGAAAAAGGCCGGTACATAGAAAATGTAATAATGGCGTGTACTATTCTCAAACGGTGAGTTTAAGAGATATTTATACGAATTTTTGACACAATATAAAGCGCGATATAACGAATAATTCTGCATCATTAACTCAAAAAACGCATTTTTTGAGATATGACACTATACAAGTAAAGGAGTGATATATGGCTTTTGTAGTGTCCATGCGCTTTCCTTGGACAAGGTTTTTTTTCATGAAACTACATTTCGGTTAAATCATTCCAATTTAGATTGGAGACGAACACTATTGTAGATCTTCAACTCCAAAATGCGAGAAGAACTTCTTTATTGTCAATGTAAACAGTTCCTGCCGATCGTAACAGTAACACGTTCCGATCATTCGTTAAATAAATGAAGTAAAATTCTAGTTCTTCTATATAAAATTTTTAAGGGCCGACCAAATATTTATGTACCCGGTTTGTTAAGACAATATGTTGAGCTGATTCGTTCTACAAGAAACTCTGTCATACAGTAGAATAATAAACCAGCCAGCATAACAAAAAGTACAATCAAATCTTCTTTAGCAAGGGAAGTATCTCAACACTTATGAGCCGATTTGCATGAAACTTAAAATATATATATAAAAGAGACAATTCTAAGGTGGAGGTGTCTCGGCTTATCGGACATATCGGGGATTTAGTGGTTCAAAAAATGTGTCAAAAAATGGCGAAAATGATGTTTCCATATGAGAAGAAAGGTTTTCTTAATGCCTATCCAATAGTGGCATAACCTTGATTTTTTTTTTTTATGAAAATATATAAATTTTGGGGACTATTTATGTAGACCTACAATATCCACGTGAGTACGAAATAATCTTTATTAAATTTAAGTCAACACGTATTTTTGCTCTAGACGATATTCTTATTAGTTTGGGAGTTATCGAAATTTTCCCGAAGGCCCATATTGTTTTATAAGGGTACATAGAAATTTTTAAACACTGATATGACCGATAAGCCAAGACATACCAACTTAAGAATCGTCTCTTTTATATATATTTTAAGTTTCAAACAAATCGGTTCACAAGGGTTAAGATACTTCCCTTGTTAGATTGACACGACTATCCATCAACTAACAAAATGTTTTAAGACATTGTCATTAAGCGATTGTCATTTAAATTTGCTATGATAACTGTAGTTGTTTAAGGTTTTTATATATTTTAAATACCCTTGACAAGATCTTGACAAGATCGAAACACGTTTTGGCTAACAAGGAAAGTCTCCCTAGTGTCACTCGCGGATCTTTATGGAATTGGTTTTATTTTGTAGAGTAGAAAAAATAAAGGGACACGTATTTTTTTTAGCGGCCCAAATTCATATTTAGGGGATGAAAAGAAGGGGGAAAAAGGCAATTTTTCAGTTTTTTTCGTTTATCTCCTATATTATGCAAAGAAACCTAGTCATGTTGCATACCAAATGAAAGGTCCTTGGAAAACCTATCTACGTGTGTTAAGAACGTGTCCAAACATGGACAACTTTTCGTCATATTGAGTAAAATGCTGAAATTTTTTGGACATTTTTGTTAATAAGTCGAAAAATATTAATTTCTTTGGCCCGTCGTTAGCACCAAGAGATAGGTATTTTTAATACCTTTAATCTGATATCACATATGCCTATATTAATTTTGTTAAAATAGGTGTAACTCGTAAAAAACTGAAAAAGGTCAATTTCCCCCCGTACAAATCGACCCTCCCTAAAAATGAGTTTGGGCCGCTAAAAAAAAACGTGTCCAATTAGTTTTCGTTCTTAACAACATATCCAAATTTCATGAAGATCGGAGGGTGACACCGGGGAGACTTCCCTTGTAAGTCGTCCAAAAACTACCATCATAAATAAATTTAAAACAGAAAAATAATTTTCTTGAAAATTATTCTATAAGAATATCATGGTGTAATTAGTAAAGACAAATGACCTCGATCCAGAATAACCCTAATCAAAATATAATAATTTAAAGGTCGAAAAATTCGAAGAATATATTTCCCGTTTAAGTGCGCCAAAAACCTTGACATGGCGCATGTAAGCGGAGTATACACCTAATTGATTTCCAATTTGAGTCTTTTGCATCAATTAAGTTATTATGTTTTAACGTATAGTATTTAAAGCTGTCCCTAAATAATTTTTTTTTAAATATGCGCGGAAAAGTGGCTAAAGTCACTTAAAAGTCGTACTAGAAGAGATTAGATGGCTAATTCTCGGAGTCGATAGCTATGGAAATTCTACTCGAAATGCGCCTTTACATGGCGCATTTAAGCGGAGTATACACCTAATTGATTTCCAATTTGAGTCTTTTGCATTAATTAAGTAATCATGTTTTAACGTATAGTTTTTAAAGCTGTCCCTAAATATTTTTTTTTTAAATATGCGCGGAAAAGTGGCTAAAGTCACTTAAAAGTCGTACTAGAAGAGATTAGGTGGCTAATTCTCGGAGTCGATAGCTATGGAAATTCTACTCGAACAATTTTTTTAATTTTTCTTAAAGTACTTCGGTTCACTTCGTTGGGTATTAAATCCTGATACTTTTAAAGTAAACTTGAACGTATCAAATAAACCGATTGTGCAAATAGAATTCCGATCGCTCTTGACACCAGTTCATATTGAAATACGCTCGAAATCAATTTTTATTTTTTTACCTTTATTAATATTTATTATTCTGCCGAATAGTGAGCTCGTTATAAATCCCGAATATACATGATATCTATAATAAAAATGGCATTGACAACTTTGAAGTCGATATAATAAAATAATAGGGCCAGACTCTTAAGATATTTTGACCTCCTGATGTCGATTCCGCTATCAGTATTAAATTTATTGTTGGGTTTTCTTGTAGTTTTGAAAGAACCTACCTGATTTCTTTGAAATTTATACAGAAATAGAAACAAAATCTAAGATTCAGCTGTCTGTTCAGTCATTAAGGATTAAACAGGGTATCAAGAACTATCCGTTTTTAGATATTTTGACGTTTAGATAAGTACTTTAAATGTACCGGATTGATTTCATTTGAAAGTGATTCCAGGAAATCCTGTAGATTTACTTTGCGGACTTTCCTTGTAATATAACAAAAAAACCCAACGATAGAATTCAATGTTGATGGCGGAATCGAACTCAGGAGGTCAAAGTACATTCTGGGTCTACTTTCTGCGTCAGAAACTTTGTTTTATTTTTATGGGACTGTGTAATGGTTACTATGTATAACAGGACAATCTATGCTATCACTAGTCCAGGAGACTGCTTCACATTTTGGTCTGAAAATAAATATCAAAAAACCAGAACCATGCGAATAAACGCAAATAATGAGCAAGTATTAACCGTTCAGAATCAAAAACTTAATGAAGTAGAATCGTTCTGTTACCTGGGAAGTATAATAGACGGAGGTTCCGAAGCCGACATATGTAGCCGCATAAACAAAGCCCGGGAATTATTCGGCTATCTCAAGTCAGTGTGGATCTCTCATATGAGGCATTCCACACCAAATGTCCAGCGAAAAAAAACACGTGTACCATAAACTTCTGAATAGCTTGTATGGATAGCCCTATATGGAACTTAGAAAATTGCGTTTTCGGTTTTTCAATTTTTCAAAAACTGGGTCAAACGTGGTCAAATATTGGAAAAATGGTCAAATTTGTGGCGAGTTGCCTTGATTAAATATTTATCATATTAAAACGAAATGCACCACAATCTTAAAAATTCACATTCGTATATAGTTTCGTATGGGCTATCGAATAAAAATTTTTTCCAAGAAAAATTTTCAGAACCCGTTCTGAAATTTTCCATTTTTAAAAAAAGTCAATTTATCAAAAATCCGGCCACTTTTTTTTCTTTTTTTTAATTTTTTTTTAAAGTTTAGATGTTTGTCCATCCACACAAAAAAATCAGAAATGTATATTTCGTTTTTTTCGAGAAAATCGCATTTGAATTTTAAATTTTATAACAATTTTGTAATTTGCTTGTATTTTCTTGTGTCAACAGAGCGTATGACGAATATTTATGCAATTAATATTACTCATTCGCAACTTTAAGACAAAGAAATACAAGCAAATAACAAAATTGTTATGAAATTTAAAGTTCTAATGCGATTTTCTCGAAAAAAAAAGATGAATGTGTTTCTGATTTTTTTTGTGTGGATGGACAAACATCTAAACTATTAAAAAAATAATTAAAAAAGAAAAAAAAAAGTGGCCGGATTTTTGATAAATTTACTTTTTTAAAAAATGGAAAATTTCAGAACGGGTTCTGAAAATTTTCCAAAACAAAAAATTTTAATTGATAGCCCATATAAAACTATATAAGAACGTAAATTTTTGACATTGTGGTGCATTCCGTATTAATGTGATAAATATTTAATCAAGGCAACTCGCCACAAATTTTACCATTTTTCCAATATTTGACCACGCCTCCTAAGCCCAGTTTTCGAAAATTTGAAAAACCAAAAACGCAATTTTCTTAGTTACATATAGGGCTATCCAAACAACCTATTCAGAAATTTACGGGACACATGTTTTTCTGTAGCGGGACATTTGGTGTGGAATGCCTCATATTTGAGTTCCTTTTTTGACTTGAAAATGCGAAAGTTCCAAACAAGTGAATTTGTGATTCTTTTTTTTTGCTTAAAATATTAATTAATATTTGGACATTACTTAAAAGTGCAAAAAATGTTCATAAATTTTCACACAATCAGCTACTCCGTCGCTATCGTTCGGCAGGTATTACGACTAGAAATCGAAAGTTAAGATTTGATGGGATGTCCTAATGAACATGTATCAAAATTTTTATTATAGCAAATTTGCGATTTAATCAAAGAAATCTAATAAAATATTCCCCGTTTAAGTGCACCAAAAAACTTTACATTTTTAGTGGCGCATTTAAGCGGGTCTATTCCTAATTGATTTCCAATTTTAATCTTTCACATCTGTTGCGAAATCATATATAAAAAATATAAAATTCTTTGATGAAATATTGGCAGAGTTACAGGGTTGGAAAGTTTTGATGTTTTTGAAAAGAACATATTTTGGTGAATTTTAATTAACATTTGGATGAAACAAAAATTATAATTTAAAAAACGAATTTTTCGTTCAAATATGTTGTTGCAATGTTTTTGGGCTCAAAAGAAATTCACTCATGCTAGTTTTTTGTTGCTTGTGTAAGGAAACAGAAAACACAATCCATTTTGGATTAGTACATTTAAGAATCACACGGTTATTAAAGATTTTTAAATTGTAGCATGCATTGAGGCGTAAAATATAATAAACACAGATAATTCCTACTTCTGCAGTAAAGTCAGTGGTTCCAAATTTGTATAGAACGATCGTGCTTCTAATTGTACGATCGTTCCAATCGATATTGACACCAGTTGGTATTAAAATTCGCTTTAATATTATAGTGAGCACGCTATGAATTCCAAATGTGATCGAATATTCGTGACATCTTTATTAAAAATGGCAATGAAATTTTCGTAATTACCAAGTTTAACAGGCATGCCACAGTTACAATTCCGTTCGTTACTGAAATTGAATTCTTTCTCTTAAAAAATGGAAGAAATATTTTTTTTGGAATGAAAAAACTTTCTGAAACTAATGTTAAATTGATTGTAAGTGGTTTCATTCCGAGGAAAAATTCGATTCCAATTTCAAACGGAATTAACTGTGTGTCATTAAAATTTTGTTATTTAACCCATTTCTTTATTTTACCTCCATCCTCTTTGTCATTCGTTCCAATTGTATTTACACACACCAAGCATTTTGTTGTTATCGATTTCATGTTTTGTTTGTTTGTAAACTATTCAAATGTGGATGTCACTAGATTTGCGTTTTCTTTCGTTTTTTTTTATATTTTTGTAAATTTAAGTAGTTAAAATATTTTCCCTAAAAAATTTATTTTAAATTTTTGGCATCATGTAAAAAAATGCATAATTTTCTCGGGTCTAGGAATCCATAATTTGTGTTGTCGTTAAGCCATAGTTAGCAGATAATAATAGAAAAAAATATTAGTAAATTTTTTCGAAAAGAACAAAATGAGAAAGAAAAATAACATAGCGTAAAATGCATTTGCAAGTATTTCAATTCATATAAAAGATTATTTTATATATAAGTAGATATATAAAAAACAAATTCCTTTAAGCAGTAGCCGTAGTTGTAGCAGAGTTTTACCAATTATCCTAAAAATTTTTTCTGTTAATTGTTGCATTTCTCTGTCTTCCTCTTTTTGAAATTTAATTTTTTTTTATTTTTTTTTTTTGAAAATTTGCTGCATTTTTAATTTGCGTTTTTTGGCAGTAAATGCGTTATATAATTCTTAATAAATTTTGCTTAAGAATCTAGAGATAGCGTATCTACGTCAAATTTAAAACTTACTTGTCGTTTTTGCTCTTGTGGCATTTTTGGATAATCTAAATCTATTTTCGAATATGGTGACATATGATGCGGATGATGATATGAGTGTCCTAATGAACTTGTTGCCGTTAACGGATGCTGCATGTGCGAGTGTGTATGTGGTTGATGGTGCGGATATGATGTCGAATGGTGCAGCATGTTATCATATGCCGATCCGACCAAACCACCACCGCCACCACCACCCATAGCACTGCGAACATCGTGCAAAGCACTACTCGTTAAGGTGGCTGGAAAAGGTGCCGTCGTACTGGCCAGGGCGGCCAGCGGATGAGATTGTAAATGATTTTGCTGTTGGTGTATATGAAATTGATGATCTGGATGCAGCTGTTGCTGTACCGAGGCATGTATATGAGCTGATGGATGTGTGCTGGGCGGCAATTGGTGAGCATAATGTTGAGTGCCAGCAAATTGCTGTTGTATGTTGTGAGCCAGCAGTTGCTGGTGAGTATTATATTGTTGCTGTTGTTGTGATGGTGCTAAATGATGTTGCTGTTGTTGATACAATTGCGATATGGCGGGATTCGAGGCGTGTAGCGATGACATTAAATTGCGCTGCTGCATTATGTTATTGACATTGTATGGATTTATATCAGATGGATTGAATAGGGATTGACTGTACGGATTTATGTAACTACTACTGGCAACTCCACCTGTTTGCATGGGATATTTGCTGCCAACGCCCACACCACTCGGATAATTTAAATAGTTAAGATTCGATACCGAATACGCGGGCCGTAAACGTGATACTCCAGCCATACCGGTGGTGCCTAAACCACCCATTGCTAATTGGGCGGGTGTGGGTTGAGGCGGTTGGGTATATTGCTGAAAGTACATATTTGGCTGTGACGAAAAACTCGCGGACATTTGCATAAGATTATCGTTTAGATATGGCGGAGAGGTATCACCCGGATGCAAGGTGGGATAACTAGATATTACACGACCCGGATAGTGCGCTAAGGGATTAACCGTTTGGGCAGCAGCTTGTTGGGCCTGTGCCAGACGTGCGTGATGACCGAGTATTTGAGAGGATCGTGATATCGACTTGTGAGCTTCGTTGAGCAAATTAATAATATTCGAAGAGGAAGACTGATGTAGAGGTTGTTGTGGACCCACCGGCGGATAACCATAATAATCATTCATCATAGAAGCTGACGGTAGGCCAGCAATGCTATATCTACGCCGGCGTATAGGCGAGGTCTGTCCATAATAGCCGCCGGCCATAGCCGTTGGATCGTATAAATAACCGGCCGATGTTGATGGACCTCCATACATATCATATGGCCCTGGGGCTCCGTAACCACCGGGTGAATAATATTGTCCTATAATGTCTGGCAACGGTGGGCTTCCAGTTGGTGGATAGTTACCGTACATCTGAAAAGGGCGATTTGAAATTGTTTTTTTTTTTTGTTTTTGGTTTTGATGGGTGCTTGGTTTTTTTTTAATTATTTGTTTGGTAGTTTAAACTAATTGAGAGTTATAGGTAGTTTCATTTTAAAAGTGTCTTCTTTTTGTGATTTTTTTTTAACTCTAGGAATTCAATTCAATACAGAAAACACACACAGAAAAACTATTCATATAATTTAAAAAAATGTTTTAAAAAAAGTAACATGAATTTCAAACCAACAAAAAAAAGTAAATCAATCCTAATTTGCATCGTAACTAATGTTTAAAAAGGATATAATATTTTTTAAAAGAGGATTTTTTGGTTTGACTATAAAAAAACAAAAAGCATTATCATTGATTATCACCAAATTAGATTTTTACCCGAACACTTACGTACTACTGGCCCCATAATTTTTATAAAGTTTTTGTTTTACTATTTTTTTTTAATACTTTTGTTTTTAAAAATTTATAATTAATCAATACGTTTTGTTGTTTTTCTTACTTTTTTGTTAAAAAAAAAAAAAAATCTTACAAACAAAAAAAAAAAAAATTAACTAAATTTAAAACACACATTTTAATAATTTTATAATAATTTAATTAATATTATTAATTATATTTTTAAATATATGTCTTACTTAACATATACCGAAAGAAATTTTTACAAATCAAATTGTTAGTTTCAGAATTTTTATTTTAAATTACTTATTCATTGTAGCTGGTTTTAAATATTTTTTTTTTTTTTCAAAAAAAGTCTTAAAGATTTGAGATTTTTTTTTATATATTTATAGATTTTGGCAAGTTGTTGCATATAATTTCGTTAAAATATTTTTTTTAGTCCGTCTTTTCAAAAATTGTCTTCGTAGTTTAAGTTGTGGTTTTGAAGTGAGTAGAGAGAGAGAGAGATGTGTTTAATGATTTTTAAGTTATAATGTATGAATGAAACATAAATTCATTGATTTTTTTTACATTTTTTTCAAATAATTGATTGTGTTTTGTTTTTTTTAAAGGGTGTAACAAAAATTTAAATAAAAAAAAATTATAATTTAATAAAAAGAAATAATAATACTTAACAATACATTATAGAAATTCGGATGCATTTTATAAAATAACGTGCAAAAAATATAGACGAAATAATAAACCGGGTTTTTTTTTTAAACGGCAGTGAGAGTTTAAACACAAATATTAAAAAAAAAAAAAATTTACAGTCAGTTAGATATTAGAAAATAAAACACAGTACAGACAGATAGAACAAGAGAGAGAAATAGAGAGAAGAAGATCAAAAGCATTGAGAGAAAAACTAATAAAAAAAAAATAACGGTACAAAATAAAGCAGTATCAAAATTTTTATTTTTTTAATAAGATTTTATAAACTGATTCCAACCATTCCAATTTGTCACGAGCCCACCGTTGGGCGCCAAAATTGATGGATCTTGATGCTTAAGGAATGTAAATAGCAACCCACCCACCCAAAGAAAAAGTCACCCAGAAAATGACAAGAAAAAAGATAGCAGTTTACTTTAAACTCTCTAGCCCTGCAGTGGGCACCATAAAAGGAAACTCTGGATGGTATGGGCATTTGTTTTTTTTAATTTATTAAAAGATTCTCATTGAGCGCCACATTAGCATACCCTTAATTGTTAGGCAGAACAATATAGTGATGAGAAATTTCAAACGAAAAGAAAAATGACATGCCATCATAAACCCCGAGTTGGGCACTGAAAATGGAAACTCTTGATGGCTTGGGCATGCTAAAATCATTAAAGTTTTGGAGCAGTGTAAATTCCACAATAAAAAAACCAATCTTTTTGCTTTAATTTAATTCATTTATAACAATTTAGTTCGAGCCCCGTGTTGGGCGCCAAAATTAAAAACTCATAATAGTATAGTATACAGCGTTAAAGAAGTGGGTCATTGCAAATAACGTTTCTAAACAAGAAATTGTTACCGTGAAAATAATAAGTAATAAATTAATTTTTGCAATCAATCACAAGCCCCTCTTTGGGTGCCAAAAGGGAAAATTCTCATGTTTATGGCACAGACTATATACAGACTCGACAGTAGAGTTTTGTAAGAAAAAATGGGGAAAAACTGTCACTTATGTCGAGTCTGTATTAGTCTGTGTTTATGGCATGCGACTACATTGTTAAACAAGTAAAAAAAAGTTAAATTCTGCCTTGCCAAATGTAGTAATACCCTCCACAATTTCAATTTTATTGCAAAAAAACTTTATATAAAAGGAAATTACTTTTGAAAAAAAAAAAAATTGAAAAAAAAAATTTCAGCGAAAAAAAAATTTTGGTAAAAAAAAAAAAATCCGCGATTTTTTTGTCAAAAAATATGTTCGTACTTGTTTAAATACCATTTGGTGTTCAATTATGTTCACATATGTCAACCAGAAGCCGAATTAAAGCATTTTGTATTTTTAGGTTATGTTGAATGTACTGAAGTTTTTGAGGTGTGGTTACATTTTCGTTCATAACTTTTGAACCGCTGAACCGATATCGCTCAAATGCAATACCAAACTTCTCGGGAGAACTTCCAATAAATATGTTAAGTTTCAGTCATCTCTGTGCAATATTTTGTCTGTGATAGCATCTTCCACAGACAGACAGACGGACATCGCTAGATTGTCTTACAATCGATCGGGCATCATGAATATATATACTTTATGGGGTCCCAGACCGATATTTCGATGAGTTACAAACGGAATGAAAAACTTATATATACCCTCTATTACAAAGTGGAGGGTATAAAAATTGCGATCGTGAAAACCATAAAAAGTTCTCTCTCTGTTCGATTGATTTAACCAAAATTATTTCTCATGAGTCCCAGTTTGCACCCATAAGCTTTTTGATGGTTTAGCCTTATATTGGGCTCCAAAATTGCAAACGCTTGAGGTTTTTGGCAAACATAAACAGTAAGAATTTGAAAAGGTGTTAACCGCGTTACCCAACAAGACATTTCTACCATAAAAACGACAATAAATAAAAGCATTCTTTTTGGTTTAATTCAATTAATCTATATAAATTTATCACGAGCCCCGTGTTGGGAGCCAAAATTATAAAAACTCATAATGGTTCAGTATACAGCGTTAAAGTGGTGGGGCATTGCAAATAACGTTACCCAAAAAGAAATTGCGACCGTAAAAACAATTAGTATGGAATTAATTTTTGCAATTAGTCATGAGCCCCTCGTTGGGAGCCAAAATTGGAAATTCTCATGTTTATCTCATGCGACTTCATTGTTAAGAAATTGCGACCGTGAAAACCATAAAAATTAAGGGCTTGCTTTTCGATTGATTTAACTAAAATAGTTAATTATGATTCCCAGATTGCACTCACAAGCTTTTAGATATTTCACCCCACTTTGGGCGCCAAAATTGCAAACGCTTGAGGTTTTTTTCAAACATAGACAATAATGGATTTGAGACGATTTTAATCGCATTACCAAATTAATAAAAGCATTCGGTTTAATTTAACTCATCTATATAAATTTATCACGAGCCCCGTGTTGGGAGCCGAAATTCGAATCTCCTAATGGTTTAGTATATAGTGTTTTAGCGGTGGAGCATTGAAAGTTGCGTTACCCTACAAGAAATTGCGACCTTAAAAACAGTTAGTAATAAATAAATTTTTTGAAATTTATCACAATCTCCAGAGGCAAAATGCAAATTCTAGTGTTTTTGGGACGCGTACAGTGTTCAGAAATTGCGACCGTAAAAACTGAAAAAAAATCAAAAATTGATGTTTGATTAGCTTCAACTAACAAAATTTACCATCAGACCGGAAAACCCGCAAAATTTTAAGGCAAAAGAAAACAGTAAAGGTTTTCAGACGGTGTTAATCGCTTTACCCAACAATTAAAAGCATTCGGTTTAGTTTAATTCTACATAACCCCATGTTGGGCACTGAAATTCGAAACTCCTGATGGTTTATTAAAAGCTTTCTGTTCAATTGATTTCAACTAACCTTATATATCATGAGACCTAGAAGGCGCCACAAAAGCTTTCATTTTTGTAAGTTTTGCCTCAATTTGGGCTCCAAAACTAACAATACATAAGGGGAACGAAAACATTGTTAAGGAAAGTGTAAATCGCGTTACACCCAAAAACCTTTAAAACAACACTAAAGCTGCTCGCTCTAATAAAACTACAATAATGCCCCACTTTGGGAGCCAAAATTTAGAAAGCCTTAGTGGTTTGGGCAAGCAAATGCAGTGAGCGTCAAGTTTTTGGTGCAGTTTCACTTAAGGCCTCCTGTGATAAAAATATGATAGGGATGTGGTAGGGCACGAGATAGCCAATTCATTTTTTATGATATTTATGCTTAAGTTATCAGTCTAAAACAATTGCATTTCCAATTCCTTTTGGCCCAAGTTTAAGGCCTTGGACTTGTTATGGCAAAATCAAAATGTTTGTCATTAGCTTCTTTTAGTTTTTCACGGGGATTTTTTCCCTTTTCCGATTTGGCCCATTTACAAACTTTTACTGCCTATGACCTGAATAAAAATTCTTGCCAAACTTTGGCAGTATAGATCTTTTGGTTTGAGTGTGGTGTTTTTTCACCGACGGACGGACAGACATTGCTAAAATGTGTTAAAATGAATCAAGCATAAATAATATACTTCATAGGATCTTAGACTGACATTTTTATTCGTTACATACGGTATGACAAATTGGAAAACCCCCATGCTATAGAAGGTACAACAAGTTGTCACTAGCCCCACGTTGGGCGCCAAAATCATTTAATAAGAATTTTACAACATGTACTTTTTGATACTGCTAATCTTCAAATTTTGATGACAAATTGGGAAACCAAGTTATAACTAGCCCCGCGTTGGGCGCAAAAATTATATAATAAGAATTTTTTTGCTACTGCTAATCATAAAATTTTGATAACAAATTGGAAATCCCACCATGTACAACAAGTTATCACTAGGCCCACGATGGGCGAAAAAATCATTCAATAAAAATTTTACATTATGTATTTTTTGATACTGCGAACAGCAAGTTATCACTAGCCCTACGTTGGGCGCTAAAATTATTCAATAAGAATTTGTATTTTTTGATAATGCTAATCATCAAATTTTGTTGACAAATTAGGAAAACCCCCATGCTGTAGAGGGTACAACAAGTTATCACTGGCCCCAAGTGGGCGCCAAAATCATTTAATAATAATTTTATAACATGTACTTTTTGATACTGCTAATTTATAAAATTTTGATACTGCTAAAAAAAAAATTAAAAATTTTTAAATAAACAAAAAATAATAATTTTTTAAACTTATAAAACAAATAAAACAAAACTCATGTTTTTTTCTGTGTTATGGTGGGTGGATAGTTGTAGTTGTGTTATATAAATGTGAGTGATATCACATCATATCAGTAAACGAGCAATATTTATTTCTCTATGCGAGCATACTTATGTATGTATATTGTCTCTCTTAAAGCTACATATTTGTTTTTGCTCTGGTGTTTTATAGAGAAAGTATTGAGAAAGTGCTGTGTGATTTTGATTTTCATTTTGATCGGTGTTCATTTAATTTGTTTGTCTGAGCAAAAATGTTTTCTATTATTAATTTTGATCAGTGTTTGACTTGCTTTTGAATTGGAATTTGTTTTTTTTTTGTTGGTAATGAGCAACGACATATAATATATTTTCAATAATATACATGGACAAAATCAAAAAGTAATACAGTTGATGGACATACAAAATTTCGACTGGGTAAGAGAGAAAGAGTTAAATTAATTACCGAAAATATTTACAAAACAAAAAAAGTTACAGATTTTCTTTTTCTTAATAAAATTATGTTAAAATTAAAAAAAAAACTAAAGGAAAACAAAACCAATATTTCAAAACTTTTATTTTAATAAAAAATTTATATTTTGTGTTTCATTTCGTTGTTTCTCTTTTCATTCATTCAGTTTTCATTTTAAATGTTATTAAAGATTCAATACAACATAGAAGGCATATTGTAAAAGAAGTAAGTAGTTTGGAATTCTATAGATTTCAATAATTTTTTTATATATTACAATTTTGTAAATAAGTCTGTTTTTTTAGGTTGACTGTTTACAATAGATTGATTTTGTTTTTTTTTTCATATATATAAGAACAACAACAAAATTATAATTCAATTCGAGTGAAACAAAAAAAAAAAAAAAAAACAAATCACAATTATGCCAATTATTTGGAGCCATTATGATCAATAAGTTTTCGTGAAAAATCTAAATTGTTTGGCAATAAACTTGACAAAACAATTGTTCATCATAGTTCAACAAATAAAATAAATTCAAATAATAATTATTAGTTATAAGATTTTTTTTCTAAAAGTAATCTAATTAATTTGTGCAATTATAAATTTCCAATAAACATCATCGATTCTGTAGAAATGTATTTTGTTTTGTAATATTTAAGTGTTATAAAACCTTAATTCTGTATCTAAATTATGTACCAAATTTTGGAAGGATACATCTGACTAATTTAAAATAAGATTTGTTCTTGTTACATCATTAGAAAATCATATCAAGTACACCCATTTTCACCCCTTAATGTTAAGGAAGAAAATAAAACATTCGACCAGAATCCTCAATTTATGGACGTGAAAAAAATTAAGTCAGGTTCAGAAAATTTTTTTGCGAGAATGAATAAAAGTATGCTGTTCGCCTTAATTCAAGTATAGAAATTCATCACGAGCCCCAAATTGGGCGCCATAATTGAAATCTATAACAATTCACCATGAGTCCAAAATCCTTAATTTATAGACGTGAAAAAATTTAAGTCAGATTCTAAAAATAGAACTGCGAAATTAAATAAAGGCATGCTGTTCGCTTTAAGCCCAGTATAGAAATTCATTCCGGGTCCCATGTTGGGCTCCAAAATTGAAATCTATAACAAGTCACTATTAAAACGACAAGAAATAAAATCATGCAGTTAGCCTTAGTTCAAGTATAACAGTCTATTAAGAGCCACACGTATGTCGCTATATTAGGAAACTCTTGCTGTTAAGGTCATTCGAATATATAGTTTAGGTTATAAGGCAGTGTAAATAGCGTTACCCTACAAAAAATTGCGTTTTACATTTTTACGAAAACTACAGTAATTAAAAGTTGTTCAATTTAACTCAACTATAGCAATTTGTCATGGGCCCTGAGTTGGGAGCCAAAAATTGAAGGTTAGGTTGTTGGTTAAGTTGTAAGTGCTTTTATGCCCAGACCTCTTGGTAAAGGTTTCTCGTCTGGCGAGAGCAAACTTTAACCAGACTTCGATGACGAGGCCGAATAAGCGCCCTGTTTTTAAGATAAGCGCATTGCAAAACTTTGCCCTGTTCTTCTCGCGTTCGAAGAGCTTTGCTTGATTGCGTTGGCTTAGTTTGTTAATCTATTTCAAACAAAGCCTTTGCCTGACTTTTGATGGCTTAAGTTTATTTTTCTTATTGCCACCAATTTTAGGCTGATCACACTTACCAGATTCAAGGCTGATCTTCAAGGTCGCCACCTTAAGACCAGGGATGGGTCCATATTTTCATTTTACTTGAAGTAAGTATGAAAATATCATGGAAAACCTATTACAAACTATTTTATTACTCTAATTAATAGCACGCAGATAAATTAAAAACACGTCTGCACTTGTTAAAATTGAAAAATCTTGCGGTTTTGGACATTTAAATATGTAGGTTTTGTGAATCTAAAAAACTAGGGGAACTCTCAAATTAGACGAAATATTTTTGAGTAGTTCTAAAATCTAAATTTTCTTCGCAAGGAATTTGGATGATTAATTAAAGAATGTTTTATGTGAGTGACGATTCCGCGGAAGTCAGACCTGTACTGATATTTGTGCAATCTGGAGCGGATTTAAAAACCAGGCTTAACACTCGCACTAAGGTGCAGAGACTGGAAGTCGTTTGTACATGCTGAAAGAAAGGAGGAGGAGGAAAGAGGTAATAGTGTTTGTGGACATTTACTGTAGTAAACTAATGTGGACAAAACATGTTGAACAAAAAGTTTCACGTGAATTTTGGAATTTCTAGCAGTGTCGGAGAGCTTTTGGAAAGACATTAGGTCTGAGACTTGCTAATGGACATTGCATGCACATAGCTGTAATTAGACCTATTGTGACGCATGCGAGGAATAGCATCAGTTTTCTGTGGGTTCCGGTTGTCAAATGAGTTGGCATGCAAGAATACCAAAAGTTTTGTGATTAGGCCAGGCAAGAAAGTGTATAACTATCTACTCAGTCTTATTAGAAAAGACTGTCGCAGACTTACTGGCTTAATTACGGGATGGACTGTACAACGGCCATGGACTTGCCTAAAAAATTTCGTTATCTTGGGCTTATACAACCCACCCTCAACTCAACAACTATGTTTCAACACCAGTGCCGAAATACCATCTGGCCCTGGAGGCTTATTAGCGTTGAGATCATTAAGAACCTTTTTAACTGCACGCGCTCGAAAAAATATCTTGGACATAGTAAAGGATATATATATCACAAATATAAATTTTCGTGGCAATATTATGGTGTGAATACCAACCGGGAAGACTGCCACTCAGACTCTTATTATCGACAGAATTGAAATTTCAGATTATACAGACGGTTTGAAGATTTGAAGATCAAGATGACTTAAAGATCAAAGTATACAAACTATTTGAAGATCCCGGAGAATTCCGAAAGAATGCATAGGAACTTCCGAAATTGTGTTCGATCTTACAGATGGAGATTTTTGCAGTTGCAACGTTAATATACCAACAAATTTGTGCCACTATGATGAAATTCCGGTAGTATTTAATAGGAAACATTCAGTATAGTACACCATTCATAAAGGAATTTGCATTCATTGTTAATTCAGGGAAGTTTTGAGTTGAGCTTGGCTCGAAAATTTTCAGCATGGGAATATGAGCCACTGCTCTCAGATTTGTCTAATGTTTAAACATAAAATCTTAAGAATTTTTTAAAAAGCTTGATTAGTTATAAAACACCTGGATTCTCTAATGAAGCCATCCAGATTAATATGTGAAGCACCGACTTTAAAGCACGAAACATATAAGAATCTTCGCAATGCTAGGTAAGGCGAGGTTTCATCAGTCCCCTAAGATGGTTTATTGACTTTTACCAGTCCAGATCCATGCACCTCCTATAGAAATAACAATGTACCATGTGGCCTCCAAGTAAACTTGAGATATTGCTAATCTTTAAAAGAGTAAAGTATTATACTGGTCTTTTCTCATTGGTCTGAAATTCCTTATTGCCTGAATGCACTCAACCATTAAACCCACATTAACCAAGAATCGCATGACAAATGTTTTCTTTTGAAAAAGAGTTAAGATCGATTGCCATCACAACCGATGGCAGCCGCGCTTAACCTAAACCAACTTAAAGACGATATTGAGGGTTTATTGTAAAAACTTTATAATCCACATTTAATTTTTTTGAGTTATTCGTCTTTTTCTGATGTTCCATTGACAGATTTTTTAAACTTTTAAGGTAAATACTACCAAAAAATTCAATGTGGCTTATTGAGTTTTTACAATAAGCCCTTCATATAATTTATCTACAGATGTTGTATTGTCTTTTGCATACTACACGTCCAATGCCAGTCTGGATATAAAATTGATTTTGCAACGAAATTGTTGAAAATATATTAATTCTGGCATTGTATCACAAATATTTGTCTCAAAATTTTATTATTAATGTAGCTGCTTTTTAAAAATTAAAATCAAAAATTGTCCAAAAAAAAACATTTCTAACGAATCTTTGATGTTCATTTAAGGATTTATTTTTAATAGTCATATCTTCTTTTTCTGTATCACTTTTCTGCAGTAGTTGTATTTTGGAATAGTGGTCGTTTTGATACACAAAATAATAATAATAATAATAATAACAATAATAATGTTTTCTGTTGAAGAATGTATTAAAAAAATGTAGCACAATATTACTTTTTGATTGTATTTTTTTTTGTTTGTGTGCATTTTTTATTTTTTTTTTTTTGAAAAAGGCAGTTTTGGTAATACAAAAAAAGAAGATACAAATAAAATATATTAACAACAATACAACAACAATAACGGGGGTGGGGATGATAAAAAAGCTTTTACGAAAATAAACGGAAACAAAAATATAAGTAGTAAAAATAACATACACATACAAAAAAATTATAACACACACACAAAAAAAACAAGCAAACGTTGTATTTTGAATGAAATAAAAGTTGTTTTTTACAAACACACGCACATGAAATAATAATTTGCTATTGCTGCGTACACATGTATAGTATTGAATTCAAATTAAATATTATGTTTTGCCTTATGTGTGTTAGTGTACTCATCAAATGTGTGTGAGTGTCTGTGTGGGGACAGTTTCATTGTAAGAAAATATTTATAATTTGGGATTTAGTTGAGGACGAATAAATCTTGGTTAAATTATAAAATCCATTTAGACTGGTCAACCTTGACCAAAATTACTGAATGATAAATTTTTAAAAGACTTTTTTTAATAGAAAGAACGAAAAAGTACAAAATTGGATGAGGAGCTACTGCGGAGAAACTTTTTAAAGTTTGAAAGTACTTAAATTTTGAATTCTCTTATATCGTAACATCTATGACAGATATACTATAGGAAAGTGTTCTTTGAAACTGATTTTCTCTGCAATGCGTAAATTCTGACGACGAAGAGTTAAAGAATTGAATCCACTACTATAAGCTTCACCGCCTATCCCCTGGACATTGTCCAGAAGCTTCAGAATAGATTTTGAAGCTCCTGTCCATATATGAGAGTTGTATTCCATTTTCGGGCAGATATAACTGGTATAGATAGTAAGGAGATCGGATGGATTGAAGTTATTCTTGCACCATATCAGAAAACCAAAACACTTGAATGCTCTTTCTACACTTTAGCACTTCGTACTCACCTACGGGTGCCATTAGAACGGTAATGATTGAGTCCATAGTGTAACAATATTAAAAAATTAAGACATTGCTCCTTCTGAGAGCTCTTCGTACTCACCAACGAGTTCTATTAAAAGGGAAACAATTGAGGCCATTGTGCTACAATATTAAAAAATTAGAATCACTTTACTTATACGATTCCTTAGGAACCAATCCTTATTGGAGACCATCCATAAATTTTAAAACAGCTACACGAGAATGTTGGATTTGAAATCTATTCATAAAAGGTTGGTTTGGACCTGCCCTAATGAGTGTTATAATTGGGATCTAAGCAACTATATAAGACTTGTTGGAGAAGCAATGGTCCCCCATGGACTGGAAAGCTGAGACAGTAAGTATCCAAACTGCGATGAAAAGCGCGCTGAGACTAAGGGAAATAAAGTGTTGGAAGCCAAGAAACCATGGACATAGTAACATTTTGAATACTTTTCCAGTTGGAGAACTGCCAAATATTACGGATTATACAATTCCTAGATTGGAATTGTATAGGTCTTTCAAAACGATGATACCTCGTAGAGAAGCATGAGGCAGGGACTGTCCAGCTCTACATAGTGACATAGCGGTTTATACTGATGGCTCAAAAATGAGCTGTGGAGTAGGATATGGAGTTCATTGTGAACAGCCAAACATGTCTTTGCCTATAAGACTACCGGACTATAGCAGTGTTTTCCAAGCGGAAGTCTTCGCCATTGGTCAATCATGTCGTCAACTAATGCGGCAGGAAATACAGGGAAAATCGGTAAACATTTTCTCGGACAGTCAGGCCGCAATAATAGCTCTCTCATCAGATTATATCAAATCGAAACTAGTAACACAATGCAGGAGCGCATTGAATGAATTGGGTATAGCAACGCGAGTCACTCTAGTATTGGTACCGGGACATTGCAATATACCGGGAAATGAAGCAGCTGACGAACTTGCGAGAACGGGCTCCAGCTTGGATGTCAGCTTGTCGATGGACATTAAAATGCCTTTGAGGGGGCTGGTCATTTAATAGACCAACACCTCCTAGAAAACGCCAACAAGCACTGGAGGGAACTCGGGACGTGTAAGAGAGCTCGTAGTATGTGGCCAAGCTACAATAGGCGACGTACAGAGGACCTTTTATCTAATAATAGGATAAATATATCTAAACTTACAGCAGTAATAACGGGACATTGGCCAATTGGTGAGCATGCATCTAGGCTTGGCATACCATACCGTAGATATTGTAGCAGTTGTGATGATGAACTTCAGGAGGAAAGCATAGAGCACTACCTACTTTACTGCCCAGCTCTTGCCACTTACAGAATGAAAATTCTTTGCAAACCTTTTATCGATAACCTTAAAGAAATCGGTAACCTAAGTATTGATTCCATTTTGAAATATATAATTAAAACCAAATGGCTAAAGCCTTGATTCTAAGACCTAAAGATGGCTTTTAACCTTCTTTTTCTCAGGTTCGTGGTTTCAAAACGGTATTTTTCGCTAATTGGGTGCAGCCTCTGGGGGACTCACAATCACTCTAACCTAACCTAACCTAAGCAACTATATGCATCTGTGTAATGTCGAAACACAACATTTAACCTGACTATTTGATAGAAGGCAAGAATATAAGTAATGTAGACCTTAAAAAAAGCAAAAACACTCGGACTACTCGTGATAAGTTGTTATATTCTTTGGTTTAATAGCAACGAAAAAGAAAAATAAAAAAACAAAGGACAGTTATTCTCTAATAAAGTCAAATAGGTCAATTTATGAAACAGCTCCTTTAGAGGTAAAATTACAAAAGAATACGTGCCACTGACCCCTAAGGCACCGTTTCCTCATTGATCTCTACTCTTCTAGATCCATATAGTTCCCTCAGATATCAGGTGTCACAGATATCATGTTTTGGAAGTGCTTATATAAGCAAACAGGGTTTGAGATCCAGACATCTCCAAAGGCATCCTAACCAGAGTTACCAACAGTAAAGGTAACTCTGGTTAGGATGCGAACAGCTTAGGTCATCTTTTTTTGGAAGATCCAACTTGAGTGTCTTCGTAACTTTCATAACAAGAACTATGTGGTGAAAAACCAAAGGAAGAAATAAATTTGAATCAAGTTACAGCTATGGTACATTTATTACTTAAATACCAACCAAGAAAGACTGATCGTTTGACTCTTACAAAATACAAAACTGAGATTTAAGGCCTAGGTTAGATTGTAGGTGGATGCTAAAGTTTCACGTCAGCACACATAGACTATGAGCATAGGGGTGAAACGAATAAGTTCCGCACATGTGTATGTATTAGTGACGGCACGCGCGTGTAACTTTTGACGTTTCATACAAAACATAAACAAATAACGAAAATACATATGCAAAAGCTCACACGTACAGGCACACATATTCAAGGCAGGGAAGTAAATTTAGTAGTATTTTGTATGCGTCCATATTGAAAGTACCAAAATAAGCACTCGTGTTGCATGTCTATATGGTCTGTGCTATGAGGTATGTTGTTATACCACGATTTTGCTTGTAAGTTTTTAGAGGCATACCAGAATAGTCAATTTCCTTGAAACCTGTAAGATACATCAAGGTCTAGCAAGCTTATCGGCTATGCAATTCCCTGGTGTGTTAAACTGCTTGGCCATCTCATTTATAAACATACGGAAGTTAAGAGAAGATATTGTTGTCAGAAACATTGACTCTTGACTCTTGACTGCGGTTGTAGATAATACATTTCTACTCAACCAGTCACCAACCATGCCACTTCCTTTGTTGCCAGCATCCCTGCCTGGTAAACACTGCAATGATCTAGCAATCTTTGAGCCAGTCTCAAACCAAGAAATTCCGAATAGATTCTTAAGCTCTTTTCTTCGTGTAGCTTCAATCAATATGTATACAAATTTATAGAGAAAAATACGCAGATAGAGGAAAAAACACGGAGGAGAGCCATACAGTGATGGAGGTTTATATGTAGGAACCGCAACATTGAAAGCGTACTCGGACAAACTTGATTCGGGTTTCTCAAAGACTTACGGACATAAGAACTGTCAGGATGCGGCTGGAATTTGATATCGATCCGCCAACATTTAGCACAGAATATTGTAAAATCCATTAAATCCGATAGCACAGATTAACATTGGTATGCAGACCTCAGAATAGTCTAGAACTATATTGAAGACAAGGTGGACACAACTGACTTCTTGTTTAACTTTATTTTCTCAGCCAAATTCAATTAGAACTAAATCTATTATTAAATTTGGGATGGAAGCAGCCAACAAGTCAAACGTCTTCTTGTAGGTATAACAAAAAAAAACACAAAATATTTTCTTCGTTTATATTCGGATTTCTTGGAGGCTTTCGAACAATTTATCTATTATCGCCGCCAAAAAAATTTAGCGGGGAAAATTTAAAACTCTCCCGCTAAATTACGAAAAAAAAGCGCTGAAAACCGAAAAACTTGGCATTTTTGATTGACAAAAAAGAAAAATTAAAAAAAAAACGTCCAAATTATTTTTTCTACCAAAATTGCCTTTTCACTAAAAACGCGCAAGAAATCACCGAAAAAATTTAGCGGGAAAATATAAAATTCTCCCGCTAAGTTACTAAAAAAGCGCTGAAATTCGACAAACCTGGCGTTTTCGATTGAAAAAAATAAAAATTGGAAAAAAACTCAAAATTTTTCCCACTAAATTTAAAAAAGCGCTAGATTTCCCCCTAAAGCACCGTTCCCGCTAAAAACAATTTTCCTCCGCTTAAACCAAACAAAAAGCGCTAGATTTAGCGGGAAAACCTCCAACTTGGCAACAGTGATGTTATAGGTACCATGGTATCAATTTTACCAATGCTTCAATACTGCAACCTTAGACGAAATTCCATAAAGGCAAAGGCAAACAGAAAGTGGAGTAGAAAGAACAACATCTAAGATCAGCAGAAATTTGTGGCCAACTTATGACCAATAGAAAACTAAATATCTACTATCACCTTCGGAAAAGAAATATCGAGCTCTGACTGGGATAATAACTGGTCCTTGTATTATCGGCTTTCATGCCAAGAATATTGGACTTATTTAAGATCTAAGTTGTAAAAGATGCGCTTTACCAGGAGTTAGGGTTGCCATTCGTACTGTTTTAAACAGTACATGTACTGTTTTATGCTCGACACCTAAAACAGTACGCAAAAGTACTGTTTTTCATCATGTGTACTGTTTTTATATATGAAGATTTCCATTTCAAACGTAACGCGAACAAATTGTTATTAGACTGAAGTCAAACTTACAGAGCTTATAGGCCTATAAAGAACTGAAAAATCGTGGAAAAATTTGGGAGATAGGTGTGGCCAAATATGGCCAAAATTAAGTAATTTTTTAATAACAACGCTTAATACTTTTTTTTTTCTACAGTAACTCAACAATTCCGAATTTTCTAAAACCGACTTATGTTGTACCTACGGTCAGTACCGTAGTAACGGGAATTCCGGTATTCCCGGTATTACCGGGAAATGGTACCGGTTCCCTGGTTTTTAATTCATTCCCGGGAATACTGGTATTCCCGGGAATGAATTTAGTTGTATTTTAAAACCTTTGTGATCCAAATACTAACCAATTACAGAATTGAGATCTCAGTTTATACGAAGAATTCAAAGATGCAGAATGGTGCTATATCTTGGTACTTGATATTCCTGTTTTTTACAGACTTCCGGACAGTTGTAGTATCTTTCAGTTCGTGTTTAACGCAAATTATATGTCTTTAAAGATAATTTTGGAACTAGATACAGACCAATATCAACATTTAGCATTGAATACTATAAAATCAAAAATTGTATGGAAAATGTTTCGGACTCTTTACCACATTCGACAGCATAGAGTTAGTTACTTTGGTATGGATACCTCAGTGGAATCATTAGAAACGAGTAAGCTGAAGAGAGTTCTCGAGAGAGCTTAACATTTTATATACCCTGAACTACCGGTTAGGGGTATACTCACTTAATCATTCTATGTATAACGCATCAAAATATTAATTTATTTATCTTTTTGCTTAAATACAATCTTTAGTGAATACACATGAAAAAATAAATTAGTATTATGAATGTTAAACTTTTTGAAATTTCGTTTAAGTAGCAATTTTTTTTTTTCATAACCCAAATACATATTTGCCAAATGTATACATATGTACAATATAACGAGTACCCAAAATTCTAATAGTTTTTATAAAATGAAACTCCCCATGATTTTGTGTGTGTTTAAGTACATGAGGCATTCCACACCAAATGTCCAGCGAAAAAAAAACATGTGTACCGTAAACTTCTGAATAGGTGGTATAGATAGCCCTATATGGAACTTAGAAAATTGCGTTTTTGGTTTTTCAATTTTTCAAAAACTGGGCTTAGAAAAATGGTCAAATTTGTGGCGAGTTGCCTTGATTAAATATTTATCACATTAAAACGGAATGCACCACAATGTCAAAAATTTACGTTCTTATATAGTTTTGTATGGGCTATCGATTAAAATTTTTTTTTTTGGAAAATGTTCAGAACCCGTTCTGAAATTTTCCATTTTTTAAAAAAGTCAATTTATCAAAAATCCGGCCACTTTTTTTTTTCTTTTTTATTTATTTTTTTAAAAGTTTAGATGTTTGTCCATCCACACAAAAAAAATCAGAAACACGTTCATCTTTTTTTTCGAGAAAATCGCATTTGAACTTTAAATTTCATAACAATTTAGAAATTTGCTTGTATTTTCTTGTGTCAACAGAGCGTATGACGAATATTTATGCAATTAATATTACTCATTCGCAACTTTAAAACAAAGAAATACAAGCAAATAACAAAATTGTTATGAAATTTAAAGTTCAAATGCGATTTTCTCGAAAAAAAAGATGAACGTGTTTCTGATTTTTTTTGTGTGGATGGACAAACATCTAAACTTAAAAAAAAATAAATAAAAAAGAAAAAAAAAAGTGACCGGATTTTTAATAAATTGACTTTTTTAAAAAATGGAAAATTTCAGAACGGGTTCTGAAAATTTTCCAAAAAAAAAATTTAATCGATAGCCCATACAAAACTATATAAGAACGTAAATTTTTGACATTGTTGTGCATTCCGTTTTAATGTGATAAATATTTAATCAAGGCAACTCGCCACAAATTTTACCATTTTTCCAATATTTGACCACGCCTCCTAAGCCCAGTTTTCGAAAATTTGAAAAACCAAAAACGCAATTTTCTTAGTTACATATAGGGCTATCCAAACAACCTATTCAGAAATTTACGGGACACATGTTTTTCTGTAGCGGGACATTTGGTGTGGAATGCCTCACATGTATGATTTAGTTAAAAGAAGAAAAAAAAACTATTAAAAAATTATTATTTTTATAAAACATAAAAATTATAACAAAATTATAACAAATGCACATACATATCATACATATGTATTTATGACCTATGTCAGCATGTGTAATTGTGTATGTATATGTGTTTCACAATATGTCGAAATGTATGTTAGAGTATGTGTAGTTTTTAGCACGCAGTTAAAGAAAATTTATTTTGTTTTTTATTTCATAAAATTTAGGTCATTCGACGCCAAAAAAAAAATTATTCAATAAACATGGCAGACTTGATGTCTCCAATCTAATACTAAAAAATATTTTGTATACATTTTTTTTAGACATAAAACAGTTGATAAAATTTTAGTTTGTATGAATGTAGTACGAGTATGAATGGGGATAATAATACTACAAACCAAATATTATGTTTTAGGATTTGTGGGTTTGTTGTTTGAAATTTATACAATTTTGCTTTTATTTTTGTCATTCAAAGACACTGCGTGTAATTTTGTAGCTATTATCCTGTCATTTGAAATAAACATCAAAAAGAGAATTTCAAAAAAGAAGGTCAAATATTATCTTCAATAGTTAGTAGATTTTAGCGTTTTTTTTTTGTTTTTTTACATTGAAGTGGTTTGTTTATGTGAAAAGTGCAGTTTTTATAGTTATATCAAACAAATTAATCATCAACAATAACAATATGTACGAGTACAAAAAGATTTTTAATATAGATAATATTTTGTTAAAAGGAAGGACTAACTTTTTTTCAAAAAAAAATAATATACACATATATAATTTTTTTGTTCATACACTGATTAATTGAAAAGGTAGTGATGAGATGGATGAATATAATTCAGAATAGTTTTGAATGAAATTTTAAGTGAAATTAACTGGAGGCAAATCACGTAAAACGAAAAAGATTGACGATGCATTACATATAGTTTTGAAGTAAAATTTTAAAGTAAAGAGTGTTATCTTCTCCTGAAACACTAAAATATATGAAGGCTCTAAAAAAATCAGTCCTGATTTTGAGATAAAAAATTAAGAGCTTTAATACAGTCAACTGGAATTTAAACAAGTATAAAAGTAAAATTCGACTTTGCCGAATCTATGAATACCCTCCACAATGCATTTTTTAAAGGATAATAAATTTTTTAACGTGAAAAAATTAACAATTTTGATTAGAAATATTTTATTTTGAGTAAACAACTCTTTCTGTGTCATTCAAAAAACAAAAAATACTAATTTTTTTTTTAGTGTAAAATTTTTTTCGAGTGTAATGTTTGTTTTACTGTAAAAATATTTCTGAGTGAATGCACATACGTATGTATACAAAATATTGCCATTTTTGTAAAAAAAACCAAAATTTTTTTTAGTGTAAAATTTTTTTTGAGTGTAAAATTTTTTTTGAGTGTAAATTTTTTTTTGATTGTAAAATTTTTTTCGAGTTTAGTTTTTAAGTTACCAATGCTTTTAAAACTAAACAAGTTTAAAAAGCATTGCTTTAAAACTAAACAAGTTTGAAAAGCATTGTTAAGTTACCACAAATGCTTTTAAAACTTGTTTAACACGTGGCATTTAAGATGAAACCAATCTGAAATTAAGGGGTTTGCTTATAACTTTTGAACCACTTGACCGATTGAGCTGAAATTCAATACCAAACATACCTGGGGAACGACAAAGATACATGCTAAGCTTCAGCAGTCTCACTATTGTCTTTCGAAAGTTATCGTGTTTTTTATCCCGTAAAGTCGCGAAAAGCCCTTGCCGAAATTTACTCTTTTGCTCATAACTTTTGAACCACTGGACCGATTTGGCTGGATTGCAATACCAACCTGACCTGGTAATTGACCAACATATATGCCAAACTTCAGTAGCCTCTGTAAAGTCTTTCAAAAGTTAGCGTGTTTTCTACGGACGGACAGACAGACGGACGGACATCGCTAGATCGACTTCAAATCGATCGAGGATCATGAATATATATACTTTATGGGGTCCTAGACCAATATTTCGATGTGTTACAAACGGAATGACAAAGTTATATATACCCTCTATCACTAGAGTGGAGGGTATAAAAACTGGGAGACACGTATATTTTATTTTCGGCTCTTCTTTCAGAATTTGTCAGTCTGGAATCGGTCAATTTGGCGTCTATATGTGTAGTTTTCTTTTTGAAATATACGTCATCCTTTATAACAGCCCTATGAGAAATTTATTGGTCTTACAGTACCGATGAATCTAGAAAAATCTATCCCATAACTGGTTCAATGCAAACTGATCACAGAATACCAGCCCTATGACTAGACAAAAGGGGTCAATTCATCTAAAAAAACCCGTTCGCGAGTGGTTATGTGACATGGTGATTTTCATCCCCGTCCTAGGACATCACCATATAACAGGTTCCTTTCATTAAAAAGCATTAATTTGAAACCCCTAACTCACTGGGATAATACACCTTCCAGGAGCCTATTAAAGTGCCTCTATATCTTCTATTAAACTATTCAGGAAGCTTTGGGCTAGAGCCCAGTTGGCAACGTCCTCGAGCCATCCTCAGTGACGGAGCGATGACATGTCAGAGTCACACCTGACATCCACAAGACATCTCTATGTACTGGGTTGAGGACAGTTTCATACAAATTTTCAAAATGTCCTCACTCAAAGTCAGCAGTGGTCAGGGCTGACCTTCTGGGGACATGTCACCTAAGACTTCTTTGGGGAAATGTCTGACATAGGTCATGCGAAAATACAAAAAACTTTCGTATTTCCTTTAGTTTTTACTTTTATCCATTTTCCTTTATTAATTATCTTTCTCATATTTAGAAAAAACTTTCGCCTTTTTTAGTCCCAACAGGATTTGAACCTGGAACCTCCAGTTTATTAGTCCCACACCTAACCACTTGTTCCAAACTTTATTTTTAAAATTGTTTGTCTATTTATTACTTTTATTCTACTTGTTAGATTTTGATTTTATTTTAATTAAGTCGATAATATTGCCATCTTTTTCTTGAAAATTAAAGAGTTGCCCAGATTTAAAATTCTAATTTATATACTGCTATTCTGAAGACATTTCCTTTTAGACGTCTTAGAGGAATTGTCCACACTCTTAAAGCAAACATTCAGTGCTGACAATGTTAGGACATGTCATCAAGGATTGCCTATGATTTGTCAGAACCTGAAGACATTTCCTCAAGGAATCACTGTGGAAATTTAATCAGTGACACATTTTCCAACTGGGAGGTAATTCGGAAAGTAGACTCAAAGATTTAATATTGAGAAACTGGTGAGAAAAGCAACGATTAGTTTATATTTCTGTAAAGGAACCATTTAAATACGATGGGGCATTGGCCCTATGGTCGTTCATTTTATAAAGCAGTTGTGCGTCCAATTCTGCTGTATGGAATAATTTTTGGGGATCCTTCTTCAATGACAAGAAGGAACTATGACGTCGATGTGCACCACGTCGATGTGCACCACTGGTGGTATTCGTATAAATCCTCCTTCACCTTGATTACTGATATTTTGGCCATAACGCAATCTTGAAGAAGATAACAATACCAGCAAATGTGGACTGTACTCCATTTTACCTCTATGATACCTTCCATGGAGTCTTGGATGAGTGTCATTCCGGGTAGTGGAACTTCCATAAATTTTTACACAGATGGATAGCAGCTACACGAACAAGTGGACTTTCGAGTATATTCAAAAGAGTTTGTGTTAAGCCTGGATTGAACATTGCCAGATACTTGCAGTGTTTACCAGACAGAGATGCTGACAATAAAGGAAGTGACTGACTGGTTGAGTTGCAATGTCTTGGCCGACGTCAACTTCTATTCTGACAGTCAAGCCGTGGTCAAGTCCGTGAAGTCAATGTTTCTAAAAAAAAAAGATCTGTCCTTACCAGTCGCACGTCTTTAAATGAGATGGCCAAGCAGTTTAACATACGACTTATATGAGTCCCAGAGCGCTGTAAAAAAATGCTGGAAGTGGCTGAAAGGTTGAGTTGCAATGTCTTTTCTACAACCGAAGTCAACTTCTATTCTGACAGTCAAACTGCGGTCAAGTCCGTGAAGTCAATGTTTCTAAAAACAAGATATGCCCTTACTGCCGCACGTTTTTAAATGAGATGGCCAAGTAGTTTGACATACGACTCATATGAGTCCCAAGGGACAAAGGTGTTCCTGGGTACTGCAAAGCCGATGAACTTGCAAGACTGGGAACTACCCTACAGGTTCCAACAGAATTGAAATGTGCTGATACGCCTCTAGAAACATGCAAGCAAAATATACTGATGAGAGGTTGGCACATGAATGGACGTATGAGACTCCACGACAGATGTGGCCTTCTCTTAATCAAAAGCCCACAAATGAGCCGATGTCGCCTCTAAGAGGTGAATTTTTAACGGTGGTTGCTGTAATTACCGGACACTGTCTTATAGAAAAGCACGCAGAGCAATCAAATGAATTTTTGCTCGAGTTTAATGCATGAGAAGACGTTGGAAACTATCAAACACTTTATCTGCCCGTTATTTTCTGATTAGATACCTGCTTCATTCATCTAGGGAGCTGCACGATCTTTCTGATTTTACGGACGTCAAAATTCAATATCTTAAGAGTTTCACAAGAAGCTCAAATTGGTTTTACGACTGGGACTAGTAGGGAAACCAATTACAGTCCCGTGGTATCACAGCGGACCTAAGACTATATCCACACCAAATGTGCAGCTAAAAAAAAACATGTGTACCGTAAACTTTTGAATAGGTTGTATGGATAGGCCTATATGGAACTTAGGAAATTGCGTTTTTGGTTTTTCAATTTTTCAAAAACTGTGCTTAGGATGCGTGGTCAAATATTGGAAAAATGGTAAAATTTGTGGCGAGTTGCCTTGATTAAATATTTATCACATTAAAACGGAATGCACTACAATCTCAAAAATTTACTTTCTTATATAGTTTTATATGGGCTATCAATTAATTTTTTTTTTTGTAAAATTTTCAGAACTCATTCTGAAATTTTCCATTTTTTAAATAATTCAATTTATCAAAAATCCGGCCACTTTTTTTTTATTTTTTTAAGTTTAGATGTTTGTCCATCCACACAAAAAAATTCAGAAACACGTTCTTATTTTTTTTCGAGAAAATCGCATTTGAATTTTAATAATTTGTAATTTGCTTGTTTTAACGTTGCGAATGAGTAATATTTATGCAATTAATATTACTCATTCGCAACGTTAAAACAAGCAAATTACAAAATTGTTATGAAATTTAAAATTCAAATGCAATTTTCTCGAAAAACAGGAAGAACGTGTTTCTGAATTTTTTGTGTGGATGGACAAACATCTAAACTTAAAAAAAAAAATTAAAAAAAAAGTGGCCGGATTTTTGATAAATTGACTTATTTAAAAAATGGAAAATTTCAGAACGGGTTCTGAAAATTTTCCAAAAAAAAAAAATTTAATGATATCCCATACAAAACTATATAAGAATGTAAATTTTTGAGATTGTGGTGCATTCCGTTTTATTGTGATAAATATTTAATCAAGGCAACTCGCCACAAATTTTACCATATTTCCAATATTTGACCACGCATCCTAAGCCCAGTTTTTGAAAATTTTAAAAACCAAAAACGCAATTTTCTTAGTTCGATATAGGGCTATCTATTTAAAAATTTACGGGACACATGTTTTTCTATAGCGGAACATTTGGTGTGGAATGCCTCATATGTGTGCTTACGTAAAACGTCCGCAGCCTCTTACAACCAAACCTAACCTAGGAACTGTATACAATCCCTTCGTCGAACCAGTCAGCGCACAGTCAAGCTAATCTGGGTCCCTGGAAAATGTCCAGTGGACATAGTGGGGTCGCTGGGAACTAATTGGCTGGCGAATGTGTGAGAAATCGTTTTGAGTCGGTGGAAAAGAGGTTAAACTTGACGTTTCGATTCCTATCACTGAATACGAGCAGGATATCGCGAAGCTGTCAAATCTTAAGTGAAGAAAAAGTCTTCATACTTTTCGAAATTGTTGAGAGAAGAATGAATCAGTAAAACACTTGTTGTGTGAATGTCCGGGTTTGACGAAGCGCCACCCTAAGCATTTGGGCAAAGATTTTCCAGTGACCTGGGTGGTAATTCTCGGAGTCGATAGCGACCGAAATTCTACTCGAACGTGCGATTTGCCAATTTTTCTGTATCCCTAAAATTATGCTTTGATAGGTATAAGCTTTTATATGTACCACACTGTGGTACAGGGTATAATGAGTTTGTGCTGATGTTTTTAGCTACCCGAAATATAGGTCCTAGACCTTATTTTAAGTATACCGATCGACTCAGAATCACTTTTTGAGTCGATCTAGCGATGTCCGTCCGTCTGTCCATGTAAACGGTGTAAACACGATACAGGTCGCAATTTTTGATCAATTTACTTGAAGTTTGAAACTTAAGCCTCTTTTGGCCCAAGGACGAAGCCTATTGAAATTGAAAATTGGTCCATATTTAGACCTAGCCCCATACAAAGGTTCTCTTTAGTTTTGGCTCAAATGACTCTAATAACCGCATTTTAATAGGTATCTTTTCAAAATTTGGCAGGTAATCATGTTTCATCCACACAAATCACCATCCCGAATTTTAAAGAAATCGGACCAGTTCTTCTTGTAGCCCCCATACAAACCACCTTCCCGATTTTCGCATAAATCTCTCAAATTTCATTAAAATAGAAAATATTTATTTAAAATTTTGTTTGTGTATGTTAAACGCGTACTTTAATAACCTTATCAAATCTGATTATCATCGGATTATTTGTGGACTTAGGTCCTATGTGAAAATTTCGCCCAATATTCAGTTGAAGCGGTTTATTGTCAACAAAAAGAAACCTATTCCACTCAAATTTGATTTGTGAGTTCTTTTTACACTTATTAAAGATTTGACAAAATATAGATCTAATCAGTCCATGTTTCAACTTGGGACCCATTTCCCGGAAAAATCTAGTGTAGGATATTATATGGTCGGTCTTGACCGACTATAATTTTCATACTTGTTATATTTAATTGTAGTGAGAGAAAAATATAAAAAGCATGTATTTATCAAAGCATAGTTTTAGGCAGTGATATAAATTAAAAAACCGCACGTTCGAGTAGAATTTCGATCCCTATCGATTCCGGGAATTAGCCCCCTGGACTGCCTAAACGGTGTCTCATTTCTAGCAGTATTTCTAAGATAATCGGGAAATAAAATATGGCCTTCATGCAAATACACCTAAAGGATATCGTTTTTAGTTCGGTCAATGGTTGATTACTTTCAGGCAAGTATGTATTCTTTGTAAACATGTCAGCAAAAAGGTTGACTATCAACCGGGTCTGTGAATATTTGGTTATTCATTATAAGGCTTCGAATTGATGAACTAGAACTGGGTTGAGGACAGTTTCATACAAATTTTCAAAATGTCCTCACTCAAAGTCAGCAGTGGTCAGGGCTGACCTTCTGGGGACATGTCACCTAAGACTTCTTTGGGGAAATGTCTGACATAGGTCATGCGAAAATACAAAAAACTTTCGTATTTCCTTTAGTTTTTACTTTTATCCATTTTCCTTTATTAATTATCTTTCTCATATTTAGAAAAAACTTTCGCCTTTTTTAGTCCCAACAGGATTTGAACCTGGAACCTCCAGTTTATTAGTCCCACACCTAACCACTTGTTCCAAACTTTATTTTTAAAATTGTTTGTCTATTTATTACTTTTATTCTACTTGTTAGATTTTGATTTTATTTTAATTAAGTCGATAATATTGCCATCTTTTTCTTGAAAATTAAAGAGTTGCCCAGATTTAAAATTCTAATTTATATACTGCTATTCTGAAGACATTTCCTTTTAGACGTCTTAGAGGAATTGTCCACACTCTTAAAGCAAACATTCAGTGCTGACAATGTTAGGACATGTCATCAAGGATTGCCTATGATTTGTCAGAACCTGAAGACATTTCCTCAAGGAATCACTGTGGAAATTTAATCAGTGACACATTTTCCAACTGGGAGGTAATTCGGAAAGTAGACTCAAAGATTTAATATTGAGAAACTGGTGAGAAAAGCAACGATTAGTTTATATTTCTGTAAAGGAACCATTTAAATACGATGGGGCATTGGCCCTATGGTCGTTCATTTTATAAAGCAGTTGTGCGTCCAATTCTGCTGTATGGAATAATTTTTGGGGATCCTTCTTCAATGACAAGAAGGAACTATGACGTCGATGTGCACCACGTCGATGTGCACCACTGGTGGTATTCGTATAAATCCTCCTTCACCTTGATTACTGATATTTTGGCCATAACGCAATCTTGAAGAAGATAACAATACCAGCAAATGTGGACTGTACTCCATTTTACCTCTATGATACCTTCCATGGAGTCTTGGATGAGTGTCATTCCGGGTAGTGGAACTTCCATAAATTTTTACACAGATGGATAGCAGCTACACGAACAAGTGGACTTTCGAGTATATTCAAAAGAGTTTGTGTTAAGCCTGGATTGAACATTGCCAGATACTTGCAGTGTTTACCAGACAGAGATGCTGACAATAAAGGAAGTGACTGACTGGTTGAGTTGCAATGTCTTGGCCGACGTCAACTTCTATTCTGACAGTCAAGCCGTGGTCAAGTCCGTGAAGTCAATGTTTCTAAAAAAAAAAGATCTGTCCTTACCAGTCGCACGTCTTTAAATGAGATGGCCAAGCAGTTTAACATACGACTTATATGAGTCCCAGAGCGCTGTAAAAAAATGCTGGAAGTGGCTGAAAGGTTGAGTTGCAATGTCTTTTCTACAACCGAAGTCAACTTCTATTCTGACAGTCAAACTGCGGTCAAGTCCGTGAAGTCAATGTTTCTAAAAACAAGATATGCCCTTACTGCCGCACGTTTTTAAATGAGATGGCCAAGTAGTTTGACATACGACTCATATGAGTCCCAAGGGACAAAGGTGTTCCTGGGTACTGCAAAGCCGATGAACTTGCAAGACTGGGAACTACCCTACAGGTTCCAACAGAATTGAAATGTGCTGATACGCCTCTAGAAACATGCAAGCAAAATATACTGATGAGAGGTTGGCACATGAATGGACGTATGAGACTCCACGACAGATGTGGCCTTCTCTTAATCAAAAGCCCACAAATGAGCCGATGTCGCCTCTAAGAGGTGAATTTTTAACGGTGGTTGCTGTAATTACCGGACACTGTCTTATAGAAAAGCACGCAGAGCAATCAAATGAATTTTTGCTCGAGTTTAATGCATGAGAAGACGTTGGAAACTATCAAACACTTTATCTGCCCGTTATTTTCTGATTAGATACCTGCTTCATTCATCTAGGGAGCTGCACGATCTTTCTGATTTTACGGACGTCAAAATTCAATATCTTAAGAGTTTCACAAGAAGCTCAAATTGGTTTTACGACTGGGACTAGTAGGGAAACCAATTACAGTCCCGTGGTATCACAGCGGACCTAAGACTATATCCACACCAAATGTGCAGCTAAAAAAAAACATGTGTACCGTAAACTTTTGAATAGGTTGTATGGATAGGCCTATATGGAACTTAGGAAATTGCGTTTTTGGTTTTTCAATTTTTCAAAAACTGTGCTTAGGATGCGTGGTCAAATATTGGAAAAATGGTAAAATTTGTGGCGAGTTGCCTTGATTAAATATTTATCACATTAAAACGGAATGCACTACAATCTCAAAAATTTACTTTCTTATATAGTTTTATATGGGCTATCAATTAATTTTTTTTTTTGTAAAATTTTCAGAACTCATTCTGAAATTTTCCATTTTTTAAATAATTCAATTTATCAAAAATCCGGCCACTTTTTTTTTATTTTTTTAAGTTTAGATGTTTGTCCATCCACACAAAAAAATTCAGAAACACGTTCTTATTTTTTTTCGAGAAAATCGCATTTGAATTTTAATAATTTGTAATTTGCTTGTTTTAACGTTGCGAATGAGTAATATTTATGCAATTAATATTACTCATTCGCAACGTTAAAACAAGCAAATTACAAAATTGTTATGAAATTTAAAATTCAAATGCAATTTTCTCGAAAAACAGGAAGAACGTGTTTCTGAATTTTTTGTGTGGATGGACAAACATCTAAACTTAAAAAAAAAAATTAAAAAAAAAGTGGCCGGATTTTTGATAAATTGACTTATTTAAAAAATGGAAAATTTCAGAACGGGTTCTGAAAATTTTCCAAAAAAAAAAAATTTAATGATATCCCATACAAAACTATATAAGAATGTAAATTTTTGAGATTGTGGTGCATTCCGTTTTATTGTGATAAATATTTAATCAAGGCAACTCGCCACAAATTTTACCATATTTCCAATATTTGACCACGCATCCTAAGCCCAGTTTTTGAAAATTTTAAAAACCAAAAACGCAATTTTCTTAGTTCGATATAGGGCTATCTATTTAAAAATTTACGGGACACATGTTTTTCTATAGCGGAACATTTGGTGTGGAATGCCTCATATGTGTGCTTACGTAAAACGTCCGCAGCCTCTTACAACCAAACCTAACCTAGGAACTGTATACAATCCCTTCGTCGAACCAGTCAGCGCACAGTCAAGCTAATCTGGGTCCCTGGAAAATGTCCAGTGGACATAGTGGGGTCGCTGGGAACTAATTGGCTGGCGAATGTGTGAGAAATCGTTTTGAGTCGGTGGAAAAGAGGTTAAACTTGACGTTTCGATTCCTATCACTGAATACGAGCAGGATATCGCGAAGCTGTCAAATCTTAAGTGAAGAAAAAGTCTTCATACTTTTCGAAATTGTTGAGAGAAGAATGAATCAGTAAAACACTTGTTGTGTGAATGTCCGGGTTTGACGAAGCGCCACCCTAAGCATTTGGGCAAAGATTTTCCAGTGACCTGGGTGGTAATTCTCGGAGTCGATAGCGACCGAAATTCTACTCGAACGTGCGATTTGCCAATTTTTCTGTATCCCTAAAATTATGCTTTGATAGGTATAAGCTTTTATATGTACCACACTGTGGTACAGGGTATAATGAGTTTGTGCTGATGTTTTTAGCTACCCGAAATATAGGTCCTAGACCTTATTTTAAGTATACCGATCGACTCAGAATCACTTTTTGAGTCGATCTAGCGATGTCCGTCCGTCTGTCCATGTAAACGGTGTAAACACGATACAGGTCGCAATTTTTGATCAATTTACTTGAAGTTTGAAACTTAAGCCTCTTTTGGCCCAAGGACGAAGCCTATTGAAATTGAAAATTGGTCCATATTTAGACCTAGCCCCATACAAAGGTTCTCTTTAGTTTTGGCTCAAATGACTCTAATAACCGCATTTTAATAGGTATCTTTTCAAAATTTGGCAGGTAATCATGTTTCATCCACACAAATCACCATCCCGAATTTTAAAGAAATCGGACCAGTTCTTCTTGTAGCCCCCATACAAACCACCTTCCCGATTTTCGCATAAATCTCTCAAATTTCATTAAAATAGAAAATATTTATTTAAAATTTTGTTTGTGTATGTTAAACGCGTACTTTAATAACCTTATCAAATCTGATTATCATCGGATTATTTGTGGACTTAGGTCCTATGTGAAAATTTCGCCCAATATTCAGTTGAAGCGGTTTATTGTCAACAAAAAGAAACCTATTCCACTCAAATTTGATTTGTGAGTTCTTTTTACACTTATTAAAGATTTGACAAAATATAGATCTAATCAGTCCATGTTTCAACTTGGGACCCATTTCCCGGAAAAATCTAGTGTAGGATATTATATGGTCGGTCTTGACCGACTATAATTTTCATACTTGTTATATTTAATTGTAGTGAGAGAAAAATATAAAAAGCATGTATTTATCAAAGCATAGTTTTAGGCAGTGATATAAATTAAAAAACCGCACGTTCGAGTAGAATTTCGATCCCTATCGATTCCGGGAATTAGCCCCCTGGACTGCCTAAACGGTGTCTCATTTCTAGCAGTATTTCTAAGATAATCGGGAAATAAAATATGGCCTTCATGCAAATACACCTAAAGGATATCGTTTTTAGTTCGGTCAATGGTTGATTACTTTCAGGCAAGTATGTATTCTTTGTAAACATGTCAGCAAAAAGGTTGACTATCAACCGGGTCTGTGAATATTTGGTTATTCATTATAAGGCTTCGAATTGATGAACTAGAACTATTCATAGCCCTATTAACTTTGCTTCCTTTATTCGTTAGTCTTAATATTTGTAAAATCCATTTAATTCAAATCATTTACTGGTATTAATTAAAATGCAAATTTAAAAAATATAGAATTTATTATAAAATAAATATTCTACAAAAGGAATAAATCTGTCATTTAAATCAGTCAATATTTATAAAAGTTTCAAGCATCTTAAGTTTTTTAGTGCATCCTTCATCTTCACTTTAAATTTCATTCACATCAGTAGTTTGCCAAGTGCAAGACTTATTAACAGTTTTTTTATTTTATTCGTTCTAAAAACCACTGAATAAAATAAACTCTAATAAGGCGTTTAGACTAACGCAAAATCTATTCGATGTAGAAGTTTGCAAACTAAATTTATAAATAGTGTTGCAAGTGCAAAATATTTGCTAATGCAGCACTTGAAAAACAAAATAGATCCAAATTAACATATGCCATTGAAAAAAAGTTGCATTGAAAGTGTAGTGTAAACGCAGTTTATAACAGCTATGTATAAGTGTGGGTGTTTTGAAGTGTAAATGTGTGTGTTTGTTTCTATTCAATTTGTGGAATAAAAAAACTTTATTTTTTTTAAATTATAATTGACATTGTATAAATTAAAAAAAGTAGAAAAAATATTTATAGAAAAAAGGATGTGCGATTGTGCAAATTCGATGCAAACAATTAAAATAAAAAAGAAACTTAAAACAAATAAATTAAAATATGTCCTCATCACCATCAATCATAATTATAACAATACTAAAGCAACAAAAAAAATAATAATATAACAAATACATTTACGCTTTATTTTCTCATATATACATACGAGTATATGTATGTATAATACAAGCACATTTTATAGTCTAGATTAAAATAAAACTACTGTTTGCATTTCAAAATCGTTGAAAACAAATTAAAAAAAAAAAAACTAAATGAAAGATTCAAAAGTACAAGGTTGCATAAGAATTGAAACATACAAATAGACGAAAAAATATAAAAAAGAGAGTCACATGTGGATTTGTATCAAGAATTAAGTCTTAAAACATTATTTTGTATTTAATGTATTTTTGACATGTCATCAGTTAAAATCCGACGTACCGCCACCGAAAAAAAAAATGCAGAAATGCTTGCCAGGGTTACATTGTGTAGCTTAATTTCTTTTAAATTTTCTGCAACACAAAAATAAAATCTTATAAATTCTATGTAGATTAAGCACCATTACATTGTTTGTATAAGTAGTATGTATGTGTACTTTATCACTAAAATTCTCTAATAGTGTATGTGTATCTACGTGTAATTAGAATGACATTTAACCTTAGAACATTGTATGTACTTATGTGTACACTTAAAGAAAAACATTAGAAGAAAATGAGGGATGTAATACTTTTCTTGGAATTAGTGAGTGGAAACGGGTTGTCAAGTGTGGCTTACTGATGGCTCTAAGCAAATATTCGCAGGGGTTTTTTCCCCGTTGATATTTCAAGCAGAACTTTATGCCATATATGTGTGTCCGAATGTTTTCATAGGTGTACTAAAAGAGCAAACATTTATATAATATCTGCCAGTCAAGCGGCATTGAAGGCTTTAATAGCTTATGATGTAACTTCGAAATTGGTCATGAACTGTATTCATTTCCTGAATGAACTGGGCCGTTACAATGATCTCGTCCGCAGTTGGATCCGTGGCCACGAGGCATGGACGTATACAGGGGGTGGGCACAGGGGGCACGTGCCCCCCCCCTTTTCGATTTGAAAATTTTGAACATTTTATATACAAAAATGCATTATACAAAAAAAAATTCACAAGTTTGAAATAATTTCGTTTTTTAAAAGTCATACCGAAAAATCCGTAAAATATGATAAAAAAAGCACATAATATTAGTTTTATCTAATAAAAATTATGCTTCAGGATCATGAAAAATAATTTCTACAAAACAAATTTCAAACAATAAGATAAGTGAAATATCAACCCTTATGAACCGATTTCCCTGAAACTTAATAGACGATTTTAAATTTACACATTTTCACGAAAAAAAAAAAAAAATATTTAACGAAACCAAATTTTTACAAGCCCCTGTTTGATAGGCATTAAAAAACATTTATTCTCATATGGAAACATCATATAGTTTCTTAGAAATAAATGGCAGAAAAATCAAAAAAATTCACCATTTTTTACCCCAAAATCCCCGATGTGGCCGATAAGCCGAGACACCACAACCTTAAAATTGTTTCTTTTATATGGGTTCTTGTGGTCGCTTACGAAGAATCTGAAGTTGGAATTTTAAAATTCAAAATGGCGGATCCAACATGGCGACAAATATTTTTAAAAAATAAACCGATTTGCTTGAAACTTTTTATACCCGAGTTTTTATGGTCTCTAAATAAGAATCTGAATTTAGATTTTGGAATGGCTGATTCTAATTTAGCAACCCAACAAACCGGTGCGTAAACAGTTTTGAGTGAATCTGTTATTAAAAAAAAAAATATCGCCATGTTGGATCCGACATTTTGAATTTCAAAAATCCAACTGCAAATTCTTCTTAAGCAACTCCAAGAACCCGAGCATGAGGAATTTTAAGCAAATCTGTAATATTTTTAAAAAATTGGGCGCCGTATTGGATCCGCCATATTCAAATTCAAAACCGCACTCGGTATTCAAAATCAAATATTAAAAAAATTTAAGCCCATACCAATTATGGAGAGAAGGCCCGGTAGACAAAGAAACCCTCATATATATTTTAAGTTTCATGCAAATTGGTTCATAAGGGTTGAGATACGTCCATTGTAAGATACATTTCCTGTATAAAAATCTGAGATATCATTTGTTTATTAAAATTCTTAGATTCTGAAAAGTTTTTTCCATAGAAACATTAATATCTGAGAATTTCTCAGATATTAATGTTCCTACGGCCCATTGTTCCTACTAGGAACCACATGTTCCTACGGCCCATTGTTCCTACTAGGAACCACAGGACATAATATATTTCAGACATTATTTTCATCAAAAAAGATTTACAAATATTTCGAGATTTTATAAAAAAAAATCTGATATTCCAAGACATTTTTTATATAAATAAAGACGAAATCGTGGTGGGTGGGAGGTTAAGGTTGTAGTTAAAAATAAATAATAATTGTCGATGACGAAAAAATTTTTTGGAATTGTGCCCCCCCGTTTTCAAATTCCTGGATACGTCGCTGCCACGAGGGGCACCTAAGCAACGAACGGGCAGACTGTCTGGCCGATCATGAAGTCCAAGACACCCTTTCATTGGTCCGGAACCCTTCTGGTGAATGTCCATTGGGCATATCTGGAAAAGATTTCGATCATGGAGAGGATCTAGTGTCAACCACTAGAACCGCTGTTCCGATCAGCAGCAGGCAAAAGGATATCTAGACGATTACTTTCTCTCGACAATTTTCGGACACAGAAATATGTAACTAGAGTGTGTGAATGGCCGGGACTTCATGGCAAACGAACTCGACATTTAGGAGGATATTTATTACCTCCAATTGACATCCATGCCAAATCAGGTCTCAACAAAAGTCTCAACATATAAGGCACTTTCTAGGCTGCACACAAGATCTAATCAGTCGCAGTACATAAGACCTTTTCTAGTCTAATAAGCCGTTAAGAATGTGGTTGCAGTTAATCCGATTTAGACTGAATTTGTAGCGTTTGCAGGAAAAAATAATATTCCCGTAACTCAAGATTTTATTTTTTTTTACTTTGATCAACACTCAGGGGATGCCCCCGACTAATGCAGTGCATTGTGTTGGTATTAGGAAAATAGGCTATGAGGAGAAGGAAAGAGGGAGTATTGTTTGTGGACGTTTAGTTTAAACTTTTCCAAATCGTAGTTGACTGGGAATACTTTTGTGGAAGGTGAATTCCACATACGACTAGTTCGACTGACAAACGAATTTTCTATGTAATTCGTTGTGCGAATCATTGGACTATCGACAACAAACGGGTTTGATCTACTGGATTGACGAGTATTGCGAACGTACACCCGAGTCTCGGGGATAAGTTCACTTATCTCAGCTGAGCACTTACCATGGTAATATCGGTAGAATAATGACGCACATACCACGTTCCAACGATGCTCTAATAAATCAATAGAGTGGAATACCCTACTGTCATTGATGAGCTTCAACGCACTGCTTTGCACCCGGTCCAAAAACTTCACAACAGACTTTAAAGCCCCTGCCCAGATATGGGAGTTGTATTTCAACTTCGGTCGGATATAGGCGGGATATAGAAAGATCCAAGGTGATGGAGAGTATGGTTAATTACCATCTTGCGAAGTATTTAGAGACTAATTCACTTTAAAATGATCAACAGTATGGCTTTTGTAGCGTTCGATGTACGGAAGACCTATGAGCGTTTCTTTCGGAACGCTGTATGTTGGTCCCACCACCACTTTCGGAGATTAATTTGGTTGATCTCAATATTTGTAAGGCACTTTAGCTATATCGATATTACCAAGGAAGGTGTTCTTCTGAGACAAAAATTACTTATCTCAGAAGTCCACTTTCCATGGTAATATCGCTAAAACAGAATCAAACGCCCCACATTCCGACGATGCCAAAATAAGCCAATATTAGGTTCTTGATTAGCTCAAACAACCTAATCTGAACACATTTCAAGAGCTTTTAAATATACTTTGAAGCCCCCGTTATTTATTGGAGTTGTATTCCATCTTCGGTCAGGCAAGTGGTACAAATAGTAAGGAGGTGAAATAATTCATGATTTAGCCCTTTTAAGTTTAATTAAGGAAAAAGGTTGTCGTCATCTGCAAAAGAGTAGATTCGATGGGAAATTTAACTAAGAAGGCCGTTTATAAAAATAAGAAAAGGGTAGTACTTAGAAAGAACTGTTCCTTGTGGTACCACTGAATAAAACTTTTTCTCATTTGATGAGAACCCATCTATTACAAAACCTATAGAGCGTTATCTAATGAGGCCCGTTGTTAATCGAGAAAAGTCATAAAATGGTGGATCGACCGACTCCAAATTTCCAAAAGGAACGCCAACATGTATCCCGTACCATAAAAGCATGTTACTCTGCAGATACGTGACAAGAGGGATATTTTTTAAACTCGCCATAACCTTCGTGAACTTGCGCCTCACCCTTTTTAGGGATTGAATCAACATTGGCAATCATCCAACCTAACGGAAAGGCTCCCGCACTCCCAAAGGGATGAAAAGGAAAATCATTGAAAGTGCTAATGTCGACGAAAATACCCAGAAGCTCTAGCTGTCTGCAAAGAAGCTTTAGTTATGAAGCTTTACTCTTGCACATTGATTTTGCTCTATTTTTCAACTGTAACAAGATTTCCACGTTCAGCCCGCCGATATTAGACAGTATTGAACTCTCGGTGTCCGATTGTGCTAAGTATCTATTATTCTAGACAAAAAGCTACTATGGAAAATCAATTGTTGTAATAAGAAACTGGGTTCTTAATCCTTAGAATGTAAATTGGCTATTCAACACGGTTGTCAGGCCCAAAATTATGAATGGAGTTCTCGTCTGGTGGCGAAGAAGGAGGACAAGTGCTCTGATAATAACTGGCGCACTTCGCACAACTCCGACAAAAAGTCTACTCGCAATGTTTCAATTGCTGCCAGTTCTTGCAAAACAACTTGCGGCAATAAAAGTATGGACGTACAAACCATACGGAAATGCAAGAATCCTGTGACATGCGAGAATTCTGAGGCATTCTGGGACTTCTTTAGGAATTCCTAAGGAACACCAAAGGTTTTTAATGGCTCCAAAATAGATGACCATGTGGGAGTGGCGTTTTTATAAGTAAACTGTATTACAGACTCTCCTTTCGACTACCGGATCAGTGTAACGTATTTCAGGCCGAGATAATGGCCGAGATTCTCGCCATCATTCGAATGTGGTACTGATATGGGTGCATTGGCATATGGGTGAAATGGTGACTGTGCTACCGATGAACTAGTCACGCAGGGGACGTGTCTATATTATGACGGGGCCGAGCATACGCCTGGCATCCCACTCACTGCGTGTAAGCGGTGAACAAGACTTCGCTCTTATAGATTGCCAACGACATGTGGCGACGTGAACCCACGTGCTCTGACACGAGGATGGTGTGACCCTCATTACCGGCGTATGGGTAGAAGCCATTACGGGGAACAGTGCACACTTCGGCGCACACGCGAGTAAAATGAAAATTTCTCACAATGACTATTGCGGGGAATGTCAGGACGTGAACGAGGAAGATACGGCATTACACTTTATGCTGACTTGATATCTTTGTCTAGTATGGACATCAGTAAAATAAACTCGCTCATGTGGCACTCCGAGCGATTCAGTTTGGATTTCAGTAAGGCCACTTGGGCATTCTTTCCTATCTCTTTCCTATCATTCCGTCAAAGGTCTCTATATTGCTTTAAGGAACCATAACATAACTACAGCACACTGACATGGTACAGATAATTTTGGAATAGAATAACTTAAAGCAGTATAGGAACGCTTCAAAACAAACGTATCGTATCTATTCGACCGAGTTGTATTCGGAGTCTACTTAAAATAATTTTGATTATGTCTGACCCGAATGATTACCGGACCACTGCAGTGTTAAGCAATTAGTGAATTTGACAGTGAAGGAAATTGCAAACTGGTTTGGACTTAACAATTTAGATGTCATTATGCTCGTATCTAAAAAAATGTAAAGAACTAATGTAGGACCATGGGCAGGCAGTTTAACATATGAAACTACTACGTTTCAGTTCTCAGAGACAATCTGGAAAATTCAAGACTTGGAACTATTCTGCAAGTTCCACCGATGTCTTAGGTTAGGTAGGTTAGGTTGTAAGTGACTGCTGACGTTTGATGCCAGCACAAGTAGACTCTTAGGTCCATTGTGATACCACGGTTCCTGCCGTTAAACCAATTTGAGCTTCTTATGAAACTCCTAAGAAATTGAAATTTTGACATCTGACAAATCAGAAAGATCAAGCAGCTCCCTAGTTCCCAGTGAAGAAAGTCTCTGACCAAAACGTGCCGGGCAATGCAGATGAAGTGTTCGATAGTTTCTAACTCCCCTTCATCCATACAACTCCGGCAAAAGTCATTTGACGGCACATTTAACAGCTATGCGTGCTTCCCTATAAGACCGTCGAAATCTCCAACCGTCGAAATCTCTCCTCTTGTAAGCGATATCACCTTACTTGTGCGCCTCTGATTTAGAGAAGACCAAATCTGTCTGTTGTCTTACACGTCAATCCATTTGCCCATCTCTGATTAGTCTTAGTCGCGGAACAAGGCCGTAGACTTTGCTTGCAAGTTTCTATTGGCATACTAACAAATTCCAGATCTGTTGGAACCTGTAAGGTAGTTCCCAGTTTTTGCAATTTCCTGAAATATCTCTGTGTCCTGGGACCCATGTAAGTTGTATATCAAACTGCTTGGCCATCTCATGGGATGTCTTAGTATAAATCAGTTGAAACAAATATCAATGAACATTAGAACTTTTTGATTTGTATATCTGCTTGGTTATAACAGACTCTCTGAGGACAGCCGATCAGATCTGTTTTGAAACTGTACATTTGCGTCCATCGACCCGTTTTTAGCTTGTCTTTTGAAGTGTACAAAATCAAAGTGAAATCTTTCAAGTTTCTCTAACAAGACCTCTAGGTCAGATCTGTGTTGAAACTAGTGCCCCCCATTTCCCGGTTCTCGGTTTTCCCGGGAATACCGGTATTCCCGGTTCTGGAACCGGTTTCCCGGTTCTAGATATATTCCCGGGAATACCGGTATTCCCGGTTCTGATCCTGGTACCGGTTCTCAAAAAACAAAAAAATACTATACCATAAAATATTGAAAGTACACTATTTAATCAGTGTTTTAGTAATATTTAGTTGTGTTTTTAAAATTATTTAAAAATCAGTAACTATTTTTTCTTAAATTAAAAAAATTAAATGGAAATGGTGTTTTTCACATGTTTTGTATTTTTTTCGCTAAAAGCAAAGAAAAAATTTTAATTGTACAAAATTTTACAAAATACATATACCAGTAGTCCCGGGAATACCGTCAGAACCGGAACCGGGAATACCGGTATTCCCGGGAATACCGGGAATGAATTAAGAACCGGGAAACCGGTACCATTTCCCGGTAATACCGAGAACCGGGAATACCGGTATTCCCGGTACTACGGTACTGACCGTAGGCACTAGTTGAAACTATATATTTTCCTCCATCAATAAACCCATCGTCAGTATTCTTTCGAAGTGTACAAAGTCAAAGAGACAGCTTTAAAGTTCTGCGGTATTAAAATATTAAAAACATTTCGAAAGTATGGAAAGAATGGAAATCATACTTAAGTACGATAAATAAATTTAAATAACTCATGGAATAATTAACTCCAAACATTGAAAAACTTAAAACCAGAAAAATTTTATTATGCCACATATTTTTCTTAAGTGTATACTCTAAGCAAACATTAAGACAATTTCTCATAAGTATAAGTATATAGTATGCTTATGTTAGTACAGTCAATTTCGAATAACTGTGTTACGTTTAGCAGTAAACCACCGCTAAACCGACATAAAAATTTTTAAAAATTTTGAAAGATTGCCATATAAATCTCATCGTTTAACTAAAAAATATAAAACTAAAACAAAAAAATTTTGTTTTATTTGCAGTTATTATTTGGAGTTGACTTTTAGCATTTTGGGAATTTTTGAACGTGTGCAAGTGGGCTGGTTGGCTGTGTAGTCAATGAGAGCCGGTGGTGCTCTCTAATGTTGTATACAAAAATGTATGCTACAGTGTTTTTCTTTATTTTATTATAAATGTTCTCATTTTCATAGTCTATTTTTAGGGATACAAATATTTTTTTTGTGTAGATTGCTTAGGGAGCCTCTAGTTTTTTGTTTTTTTTTGTTTGCTGTTTGTTGCTTTTGTGTAGGGGTTGTATGTTTGAGTGTGTTTGTTGGTATGTGTGGGCGGCTCTATTGTTGTGTTGTTGTCGTTGTCTATATTGAAGGTTGTAAGTGTCAATGCGTGCTCATTCAGACATTCATGCTTATACGTATGTATAGAACGCCTAAACGTTTACACTTGTCCACGCATAATACAATCACATACATTTACATTTTTTTATACATACATATATAAGAGACATTACAAGATGCAATTTACATAAACAAAAAAATTTATTCGTTTTTTTTAAAACAACAAAAAAAATGCTTTCATTATTTGGTGATAGACAAATATTTTGTGAGCAAATACAGTGTTGCCATGTTAATGGTGTTTATCCCTTAAATTAGTATATCAATCATGATTAAGAAATTATTTTTTGTTTATTAAGAAATCTGAAAGATTTATGTAGAACATTGTGAATTCAAATTTGATTGACGTGGCAGGATATGAGACTTCAATTTAATAGGCTTTACTAAATTACAATTTTTTTTTTAAACAACAATTACAATTGCTTTTTGCTGACCACAAAAAAGGCCAGATTAAATGTTTGCTTAGACAAAAGCAGAAGCAAATTTCTGAAACAAATTTTTTCTGTCCTAATATTTAACTTAAAGCTAAGAATTTGGTGATATTTTTGCAAGAATTTGTTAACTAGTAACAATTTTTTAGCTAGTAATTATAAAAAATGGGCTAATAGATTGATCTGTAGAATTATATTTAAAATTTGGGCTTCTCTAAATCTAATAGGGAGAAAATGCCTAGAGGTGTCCTCAATTGGTAGCCATTCGAATGCAAATAAAAAAAGTTTTTGCCAAAAAACCAAAATTTCAAACAAATGGAAATGTCCATGTGTACTTTATGGGGTCCTATTTCGATGAGTTACAACCGGAATGACAAACTGGCGTACGGACATAACGCCCAAGTGCATATCGCCCAATTCAAAAAAGTCATTACACCCAAAAAAAATGTGTGTTAGTTGTTGTTGCAAAATTTTTTGGACGATATGGCCATTATTTTTGGGTATTTTAACAATTTTCTTTAAATTAATATAAATTATCAAATATGTCATATTACCCAAATATCAAAATGTTGAATTTATAAAATGTCATAGCGCCCAAAAAATAATCATAAAACTCACCAATATTGTTTTTTTAAGACAATGTTTTAAAGTTTTATGCGTAGCCGGCCTTCGGCCGGGCTTAGGGATTACAAGATCCATCCATTAAACCCACCCTCTCCGCAAAGTAAAGTTTCTAGGGTAGCAGGCCTTAACACTATCAAATTAGTTATGCATCAAAAGGCCTGATAACCAAAATAGCTTTGGTTTGCAGAGAGGGTGGGTTTAATGCATGGAGTATGTAATCCCTAAGCCCGGCCGAAGGCCGCCTACGCAGAAAACCTTTATTACAAAAAAACAAATCATAGAAGTCGTAATTTCGACATTTCTCCCAAAAAAAAATATTTTGGATTTTTTGACAATTTTGTTTTGGGAGAAATAACATTTTTAGACCTTTCATTTTGGGCTATATGTCGCAGCTTGGGCGATATGACATTTACGGTTTTGGGCGATAAGACCTTGGGCGCTATGTCCGTACGCCTGACAAACTTATATATACCCTCTATTACTAGTTGTAAGTGGAAAGTATACAAATTGGAATTTCATGTTTATAGATCTGCAATGAATTTTCGATGGGAAATAATGAAAAACAATCATAAGATCATATGTGTTAACCCTTAACACTATATTGAATTAGTCGTTTTGAACAAAATTTTAAAATCGGTTAACAGACAGAAAAACATTTTAAATTTAATTTATAAATTCCAGTTAACCGGTTTGCTAAATAACCTTATAAAAACGGGTTAACCGGTTTGGAAACACTTCACTATTTACAGATGTGAATCGAAAAAGATCACCCCAAAGTCTTCCACCAAGCCGCCGATTTCCCCCCCCCCCCCCTCCAAAAATGCCCCTGGATTTTATTTTTTTACATTTTGGATGGTATAACGATTTTACTTGTTTATGTTAATTTTGTTCGACCCCGACATTAGACCAACCAAAAAATGTATGGGATTTGCAAAAGTATTTTTTTGTTCGCTCCACCGGCAGTTTCTGATAGATTGGCCAAAAAAAATAATATCTGTGCAAGAACTAGATCTCTCGGTTGCATACAGGCCAGTCGATTTGAACTTTTGACCCTAAAAGTGACATAAAAACACTACAAAGCTTTTAAGTGCCATAACTCTTAAAATATTCGTTTTTCCAAAAAATGCTATATAGTGCCATGTCACAGACTCAATTCCGTTCGGATTTGAAAAACGTGGTTTGCCCGTAAAACACACAACGAATATTATAATTTTCGGAATGAATTCACTTTCAGAAACCAAAGTAGAATTGAGTTGCATTAAAGTGGTTTCATTCCAAAAAAAAAATATTTGTTTTGCGTTTTTTGAGTAAACCACTTTTTCCAAATCCGAACGGAATTGAGTCTGTGACATGCCTCATAAGTTTTATTTTGCAGAATAAGAAAGTAAAAAAAAAGAAAGTAATAACATTTTTTTATTCTTCAAATTCAAATGTAATTAGATGACAAGTATTTTTCATATTGTATTTTGCTAACATGTTTTAAAATAATGCTAAAAACGCCTGTGCTTTTTAACACTCGTTTGAAATCTCCATTTTAACTCTTCAAAATCTTGGAAACCGATTGTAGCCATTAAAATTTTAAACGATGGTCGTTTAAAATAAAGTACTTTCACAAATTTGTATACAGCATTTGAAAAATCGAAACTTCAAAATCAGCTTTGGGCTCTTCTGTAATGTAATTACCCATATAAATTCCAAATGTAATTGGTGTGTGAAAACTACATATCTTACTCTACAAAATAATGGTGACCGACTATTTCAATCTCCGTCCAAATTTTAACGAGGGTCGTTTTAAATGAAGTCTTTACATAAATTTTTACTTTAACCGACAAAAACACCACGATGTCTTAGACTTAGGCTAAAAATTTGTATGAAGGAAATGTTTGCTTTCTTATTCTGCAAAATAAAACTTATCTAGAATTTTTTGGAAAAACGCAAATTTTAAGAGTTATGGCACTTAAAAGCTTTGTAGTGTTTTTATGTCCCTTTTAGGGTCAAAACTTCAAATCGACTGGCCTGTACGCAACCGAGAGATCCAGTTCTTGCACAGATATTATTTTTTATGGCCAATCTATCAGAAACTGCGGGTGGAGCGAACAAAAAAATACTTTTGCAAATTTGGGTGGTCTACCCGACATTCATTAAATTTTAAATGTTTAATAAATACGAAGAAAAATTTCATCATATTTATGAAAAATAATTTAAAAACGTATCATAATTTTTGAAAGCTTTATTATTAAAACTTTAGAATACAGTCAAACTCGGTTATAACGATCTCGGTTATAACGAATTCGGTTATAACGAATTCTCGGTTACAACGAAATAATTCTGAAGTCCCGACGTTTTGGCATTAATTTTCATACAAAATACTTCTTATATAACGAATCCTCGGTTAAAACGAACTACTTATTATGTTCCCAAGGGGGGGGGGGGGGGGGGAAAGGGGAAATTTCCCCCCAGTCCAATGTTCAAAAAGAAAAAAAGGAAGAAAAAAGAAAAAAAGCAAAAAGAATAGAAAAAAAAAGAAAAGAGGAAAAAGAAAGAAGGAAATCTTCTAAAAAATTTATCGAAGGAAAAAAATTTCGAATCTTTACATTTTTATAGGGAAAATTTAAAAATTTTTAAAGGAAAAATGTGACTTAATCTAAAAATTTTCTGTGAAAAAAATATCTGTCCATCTTATTACGGATTTTGGTATAAAAAAATTACTTAGAATATGTTTTTTTGTGGAATAGAAAAATGTTACATGATCTTAATTTGGTTTACATAAAAAATGTTTGTCTACTACATAGGAATAGGAAAAAATATCTTAAAAATGTTGGTAGTCTAACGTTTAAAAAACTATTTTCGAAAATTTTTTCAGAATGTTTTAGAATTGGTCACAGATTTTGAGACTTTTCTATAGAAAAAGGTACAAAAAAACTCTAAAATTTTTCACATCCTCAAAGAAGAATTCCCAAATTCTAAAAGTCTCAGAATCTGAAACTTTTTTTTTGAGGAAAAAGGTCTCAAAATTTAAGACTTATATAGGAAAAGGTCGCAAAATCGGAGACTTTTCCGGTAGGAAAAAGGTCTAAGAATCTGAGATTTTTCTATAGAAAAAAACCTCAGAATCTCTGAATTTGAGACTTATATTAGCCTAACGTGAGGGTCGTGGGTTCGATTCCGACCAGAACCCTTGGTATTTTTCACTACAATGAGACGACGGTCATTGCTACCAGTTCTCGGTTAGGATGAAATTATTAAAAATGAGTTGTAAATAAATAAAAAGAATAAATAAAAATATTTGATAATGGCATCATGGCATTATTAAGAAAAAATATCTCAAAATCTTAATCGTTTTTAAAAAGAAAAGGTCGCAAAGTCTGAGACTTTTTATTGTTTAAAAAAAGTCTCAGAATTTGAAACTTAATCAATTGGAAGAAAGTCGCAGAATCTGAGATTTTTTCGATGGGAAAAAGGTCTTAGAATCTATAACTTTTTCTGTAGGAATAAGGTCTCAGAATCTCAAAATGTTAGACATTTTCTATAGGAAAAATGTCTCAGAATCTGACACCTTTTCTTTGCACTCGAAATAATTCTACAGTAAAAGGTTTAGTAAGTGATATTGTACCAAAATCTACTAATTAGTTACTAATTTAGTATTTTCAAAGCACTAAAATTAGTAATTTTTACTGGTATTGAATAATATTAGTAAAAAATTTTAGTATTGGTTACCAATTTCTGCACTAGGTCCTTTTGGACTAAAATTTTGTTAAATTTTAGTATTGAATACCCACTTTTTTTTTTGGGTGTGGGAAACAGGTCTCAAAATCTATGAATTTTTCTATACGAAAAAGGTCTCAGACGTTTCTTTAGAAAAAAAGTGTCAGAATGTTAGTCTTTTTTTATATAAGAAAACGGTTTCAGAATCTAAGACTTTTTCTATAGGAAAAACGTCGCAGAATTCTGACACATTTTTCGTACACTCAAAATAATTCTACAGTAAAAGGTTTAGTAAGTGATATTGTACCAAAATCTACTAATTGGTTACTAATTTTAGTATATTAAAAGTACTAACATTAGTAATTTTTACTGGTATTGAATAATATTAGTTAAAAATTTTAGTATTGGTTACCAATTTCTGCACTAGGTCCTTTTGGACTAAAATTAGCTAAATTTTTAGTATTGAATACCTACGTTTTTTTTTTGGGTGTAAAAAAGTCTTAGATTTTGAGACATTTGCCCTATAAAAATCATTTTTTCATTATCTGATATTTTCTATGTAGGAAGAATTTCTTCTATTGAAAAATTCTCAGATTTAAAAAATTAAAAAAAAAATGATCTAAATGAAATGCAAATGATCATGAAAAACAAACCTCCTTCGGCAAAAAGTAATAAATTTGATGATTTTATAGTTTTCCCATCACATTTTTTTAAAAAGAAAGATATCCATGTTTTTGATAGTCCACAAAGCATTATGATTTTTTTTTTATTCGATGTAAAAAAAAAATTTCTCTCCAAACCCAAAAGTTGTACCCGCCACTGGTTCCTACGAATATAGTTTCATGTGTATTTACATTTTTATAACGAACTCCCATAAATATTTTTTTTTGTGCGGCAATCATGTTTATCAAACTCACAAAAGGTTGGACATTTTTGGTTTATATTATAATTTTGATAAAAACTTTTTATATTTTTAATGTTTTCGTCTCAAGAAGTAGTTTATTGACGAAAAAACATCAAATAAAACAATGTTGGATCTATTTTTTTTGGGAATAAAACTACTTTGATAAAAAACAAGTGAGAGTGTTTAATTCGGCTGTGCCGAATCTTTTATACATTCCAAAATGTAAACAAAAAAAAAAATAAAAAATTGACAGGGCGTCCTTTTTTTTTAGGGGAGGGGGGGGGGGGGGAAGTTGATAGGATCAGTGAGGCACGTTAAGAGCACCTTCCCATCGCGATAAATATACCAAATGTTTCATTTATTTAACAAAAATATAAAAAAACATGTAAAAACGTGTATTTTTTTAGAGGTTGGTTTAGTTCTTCAAGGGGGAACTTTTTCCCCCTGGTCCGATTTGGCCAATTTCCGAACTTAACCTGCCTAGTAACATAAGACATATTTGTGCCAAACTTGAGGTTCCTAGCTCTTTTATTTTGGACTGCATCGTGTTAACTACAGACGGACGGACGGACAGACGGACGGACGGACGGACGGACGGACGGACGGACGGACGGACGGACGGACATCGCTAGAATGTCTTAGAATCGAACACTGATCAATAATATATATACTTTATGGGGTCCCCGACCGATATTTCGATGCGTTACACACGGAATGACAAAGTGAGTATACCCCCATACTGTAGTTGGAGGGTATAAAAATATACCTTGTTTATAGCGAACCTCGCTCATAACGAACTATTTTTACTGGTCCCTCGGAGTTCGTAATAACCGGGTTTAACTGAATTTATAAAAGGATTTATAATATCACTGTGGTACAAAAAACACAAAATCAAATATACTTTTGAAGAGATCATAAAAATGCCCATCAAACTTGCCAGAAATCCTAAAATTTAAAGTTATTGTCAAAAAACGTTGTTTTGGAAATTTTCTCACTAAACCACGTGTAATTTAAAAAGTTTTCCACCGATTTTAATTTTTATACTCTCCAACTACAGTATGAGGGTATACTCACTTTGTCATTCCGTATGTAACGCATCAAAATATCGGTCTAGGACCCCATAAAGTATATATATTTATGATCAGTGATCGATTCTAAGACATTCTAGCGATGTCCGTTCGTCCGTCCGTCTGTCCGTCTGTAGTTAACACGATGCAGTCCAAAATAAAAGAGCTAGACTCCCAACATTTGGCACGAATATGTCTTATGTTCCAAGGCAGGTTAAGTTCGTAAAGGAGCAAAATCGGACCAGGTGGAAAAAAGTTCCCCCTTGAAGAACTAAACCAACCTCTGAAAAATACCATATTTTTACATGATTTTCTTTGTTTAACAAATACAACATTTTTATGCTACAAGAAATTCATAGTCCTGAATGTGGACCCACAGAATTAGAAAATGTCGTTTTTTCGGTCCGCCCCCTTTTATGGGCGTGGAATAATTATTTTTTTTAAATAATGATAAACTTGTATTTCTTTAGAGCAAAAAGTATAAGAATGAATTCTTAAACACATATTCGAGAAGAAATGCCCCCCCCCCAATTACCAATACCGACCCCCCCCCAAAAAAAAAACGCCCCTGCAATTTTTTTTTATTTATTTGCATGTTGGAGGGTATAACAGATTCGGCACGGCCGAATTTAACACTCTCACTTGTTTTAACTGTTTTGGATGGAAGAAGGATAGGGATTTTTATGTGCGTGAATTGGTCCATACATATATATATTGATTTTTTCAACAATATCAAATTTTTTTGTTATGTTTTGAAAATTTTTTGAGTTTATCGAATGTTTTCTGCTATAGTTCGTTCAACCATATTTATATTTATAAACGTATTCTTAAAGAAAATTTAATTGTGAATACGATGAGCTCTATGCCGAATAAATCGAATAACAATTTACAGAGTTGTGATAATTTTTCTAAAAAAGAATATTAAAAATTTGCATAAAATTTGCCGTTCAGACAACCCAGGCAAAAAAAATAAAAAAAATAAACGAACATACTGATTGTGAGAGGTCATGTATCATTATTTTAAAGGTTTTTGGTCCCCTGAATTCGAATTAGACCTTGAAATTGCGCTATCTTATTAAGTTTTTGACAAATCAATTTATATTAAATATTTCAAAGGCCAGATTCGGATTCTGCGCGCCAAAAACCTTTAAAAATATAGTACATGACCTCTAATGATAAATTATTTTTTTTTGCCTGGGTTATCTGAACGGCGATTTCCTGTAAAATCTTAATTTTCTTTTTTAGAAAAATTATCACAACTTTGTCAATTCTTATCTGATTTTTTCAGGATAATGCTCATCGTATTCAGAATTAAATTTTCTTTAAAAATGCGAGCATAAATATAAAGGTTGTTAAACGAACTATAGCAGAAAAAAATCGATAAACTCAAAAAATTTTAAAAAAATACCAAAAAAAATTAGATATTATAGAAAAGACAGTTAAAAAATTTAAAATCGGTTGAAAATTTTCTGAATTATACAGTAGACCACCCAAATTTGCAAAAGTATTTTTTTGTTCGCTCCACCGGCAGTTTTTGATAGATTGGCCATAAAAAATAATATCTGTGCAAGAACTGGATCTCTCGGTTGCATACAGGCCAGTCGATTTGACCTTTTGACCCTAAAAGTTACCTAAAAACACTACAAAGCTTTAAGGTGCCATAACTCTTAAAATATGCGTTTTTCCAAAAAATGCTATATAAGTTTTATTTTGCAGAATAAGAAAGCAAACATTTCCTTCATACAAATTTTTAGTCTAAGTCTAAGATGTCGTGGTGTTTTTGGCGGTTAAAGTAAAAATTTATGCGAAGACTTAATTTAAAACGACTAAATAGTCGGTGCCCATTATTTTGTAGAGTAAGATATGTAGTTTTCATAAACCAATTACATTTGGAATTTATATGGGTAATTTCATTACAGAGGAGCCCAAAGCTGACTTTGAAGTTTCGATTTTCCAAAGGCTGTATACAGATTTGTGAAATTACTTTGTTTTAAACGACCCTATTAAAATTTGAATGGAGACAATTGGTTTCCATGATTTTGAAGAGTTAGATGTATACTTTTTGGAAAATATTTGGGGAATTCCAGGCCAAATCACTCTTTTTTAGACCCGACCCCCATCGATTAATTTTTTAGATATGTTTTAGTACGTATTAAATGCAACTTGCACTCAAATTTTCAGGTTTTTATACCTAGTTGGTGTTGAGTAATCAATTTTTTAAAATGGGGTTTTTTTCAAAAAAAATTCAAAAAATGGAAATTTTCAATTAATTTTGACCAGTAAAAATATAGATATCTTAGGCTGGATCACTCAATGCTCCGTTATAAAATAACTCTCCGTTAAATTTAACTTTTTCATACAAATTTTGACATAAGGCTCCGTTAAATCGGCAGTTAGCAGCTAACTTTTCATTGAGTAATCCGCCCTTAAAAAAAGTTGGACGACGTTTTGTTGGTATTTAAATGTAGTTTTAGAAAAAAAATATGAAAAAATTATTCGAAGTAATTATCGCTTATTTTTTAACGTTTAAAAATTAAATTGAATTTGTGAAAAAGTCCGAACCCTTAGATTTTTTTTTTTAAGTCTAAAAATTCTAATCTAAATTACACAATTTTTAAGTCATAATTCGAGATATGCAATTTCAAAATTTGAAAAAATAGAACGAATTGTGCGTTCTATTTTTTCAAATTTTGAAATTGCATTTTTTTTAGACTCTGGTATATTTTATATGGTGCCCTAAAATAATTAAATTGGTAGATACTGCACAGAAAAAAATATGGAGGAAACAAATTTGACTAATCACTTGTTTAATTTTTTAAAAAAAATTTGAGTAATTTTTTAATTGACGCAATTAAAAATTTACTCAAAAATTGAAAATAAAATTTGAGTAAATAATTTAATACAAATTTAATATTTTTTTTTATTTATTTTTTTTCTCTTGGTATTTTGAATTCTCATTTAGTTTATTGTTTTTTGTATATGTATATGAAAGTTTGAAATCATCTTTATAAAATTTTACTTTGTCTTGAAGACATAAGTAGGTATATTTGGTAAAGTTTGTAAAAGCAATTTTTTTGGAAAAAAAATTAGAAACTTTTTAAACTTTTTAAAAAAATAATTTGATACATTTTGAGTAAATTTTTACTTGACACAATTAAAAAGTTACTTAAAAATATTAAAAAATTTTAAGTAAAGATTTAATTGTGTGAATTAATAATTTACTCAAATTTTTTATTAAGCATTTAATAATTTTTTATTAAAAGTTTACTCAATACTATTAAATCGTTTACTGGTGGAAAATTGAGTAATTTTTTACTCAATAGTATTAAAAATTTACTCAAAATTTTTTTTTATTTTTTTCTGTGTGGCCCTAACTTACCATAGATACATTCATTTGTGGGTTAAAATATATCTCATAAAAATTTAGGTTGAATGGACATGGGTAATGCGTGCCGCATCTGCCTTGAATTTTAAAACACGGATTACAAGAAAAAATAAGATTTTTTCCTGTTTTCTCAATTTTTTTGGAGTAAAATGCCTCTCTAATAAGGTACTAAAAACTAAAATCCGTTGAAAATCAGCCAAGTTATTAAAACTTCCCCAGGCATCTAACGTGTGGCAGACCACTTGAATAAGGAATGTAATTCGATTCATGAAATTCATTGAAATTTTCTACTGTAATAACATTTTTATACCCTCCACTATAGTGATAGAGGGTATATGAGGCATTCCACACCAAATGTCCCGCTACAGAAAAACATGTGTCCCGTAAATTTCTGAATATGTTGTTTGGATAGCCCTATATGTAACTAAGAAAATTGCGTTTTTGGTTTTTCAAATTTTCGAAAACTGGGCTTAGGAGGCGTGGTCAAATATTGGAAAAATGGTAAAATTTGTGGCGAGTTGCCTTGATTAAATATTTATCACATTAAAACGGAATGCACCACAATGTCAAAAATTTACGTTCTTATATAGTTTTGTATGGGCTATCGATTAAATTTTTTTTTTTTTTTTAAATTTTCAGAACCCGTTCTGAAATTTTCCATTTTTTAAAAAAGTTAATTTATCAAAAATCCGGCCACTTTTTTTTTTTTTTTTTACAAAAATGACAATGTTTTGTGTACATACGTACGTGCATTCATTCAGAAATATTTTTACAGTAAAAAAACATTAAACTCGAAAAAAAATTTACACTCAAAAAAAAATTAGTAATTTTTCTTTTTTTTAAAAAAAAAAGGCAAAAAAAGAGTTTTTAAGTCAAAATAAAATATTTCTAATCAAAATTGTTAATTTTTTCACGTTAAAAAATGTACTACCCTTTTAAAAAAAGTGCATTGTGGAGGGTATTCATAGATTCGGCAAAGTCGAATTTAACTTTTCTACTTGTTTTATTCTTCAAGTTCAAATGTAATTAGATGAAAGGTATTTTTCATATTGTATTTTGCTAACCTGTTTTAAATTAATGCTAAAAATTCAACACTCGTTTGAAATCTCCATTTTTTAACTCTTCAAAATCATGGAAACCGATTGAATCCATTAAAATTTTTACGAGGGTCGTTTAAAATAAAGTATTTTCACAAATTTGTATACAGCATTTGGAAAATCCAAACTTCAAAGTCAGCTTTGGGGTCTTCTGCAATGAAATTACCCATATAAATTCCAAATGTAATTGATTTATGAAAACTACATATCTTACTCTACAAAATAATGGACACCGACTATTTAAGTCTCGGTCCAAATTTTAACGAGGGTCGTTTTAAATTAAGTCTTCACATAAATTTTTACTTTAACCGCCAAAAAAAACCACGATGTCTTAGACTTAGACTAAAAATTTGTAAGAAGGAAATGTTTGCTTTCTTATTCTGCAAAATAAAACTTATATAGCATATGGAAAAACGCATATTTTAAGAGTTATGGCACTTTAAAACTTTGTAGTGTTTTTAGGTCACTTTTAGGGTCAAAAGGTCAAATCGACTGGCCTGTATGCATCCGAGAGATCCAGTTCTTGCACAGATATTATTTTTTATGGCCAATCTATCAGAAACTACCGGTGGAGCGAACAAAAAAATACTTTTGCAAATCCCATACATTTTTTGGGTGGTCTATTATACAGGGTTTAGTGAGCAAAGTCCCAAAAAAACGTTTTTTGACAATAACTCAAAAATTCGAGTGTGTCTGGAAAGTTTAATGGGCATTTTTGTGAACTACTCGACAAAACCAACAACCTATACCATGTCACATCAGAAGTATTTTTTCACTGTAGCACAGTGTATTTATTAAAAAACATTATATTAAAAAGCTTCATTATATTAATGAAATTCTTCAAACTCTTTATTAAAACTTCATAATAAAAATTTATCATTAAAAAATTTTTCATTCTTTTAGTAAAAACTTTGGAGAAAATTTTAAAAATCGATTAATTAAAATTTTGGAGCACATTTTAAAATTCGATGCGATTTGGAACCTAATAAACCTGGCAACACTATATGAGCGTATGTGTGTGTGTTTTAACATTTTTAAAAAAATTTTTACAATTTTTTTCAAGTCAAGACAGTCCTTTAAATTTTTATAATTTTTGTTATATTACTTATTATTAATTTTTTTTTTAATTTTTGTCATATTAAAATTATATATGTAATTATTTTTGCTCATTTAAATATTCCATGATCTCATGAACAAAGATGAGTGATGAAATTATGGTGGTGGTGGTGATGATGATGATGATGATTTTTGCATTAATTTTGAACAGATGAACGATAATTTTTTTTTTTTAATTTTTTTTTGGTGACTTTAACGATGCGATTTTTGAATAAAGTGAAAGTGCCTTTTGAAACAAAAATGAAAAATTATTATCCTCTATACTACCTTATAGTAGACGTAGGCATTGTCCATAAGTTTTTGTTAAGCCTTAAAGCTGTTTCTTTTTGAAAAGAAATAATCCTAAAGAAGATTTTTTCAATTTCTACGATTTTCGAAATATTTTAGTATTTTTTTACGAGTTTTTTTTTTTTTTTTTGTTTTACAAGTGACCAGTTACTTTTAAAGGTCACTACTTATTAAGCTTTTAACGATAATGCGTGTACTGATTGTGAGTGTAAGTAATGTAGGTAGGGAGGTGGCTATGCAGCCTTTCCGTGTGTCTGTCCCACACACAATAAGTATTAGGAATAACTTTTTTATTTTTATATAGGAATTATTATGCTATGACTCTCTGGTTTTTCTGTTTCTCTTCTCCAGAAGTTTATTTTTTGTTGTTGTGGTTATCTTCTTGTTCCTCTTCTTTTTTTTTTTTTGTTGTAAGAAACTTGTGTAAAAATTTATGTTTTCCTTGTTCTTTATTATTATGTTTTGGTGTAATTTGATAGCTCCAGTTGCTACTTTTAATATGATGTTTCCTGGTTATTATCTTATGCTGCCACTATTGTTTTTTTTTTGTTATGGCTTTTTTTTTGGTCATAAATTAATAATACTTATGATGTGTGTGTGTAGTGATTTTTTTTTTTGTTATTAGAGGAGGTTTATAGATGGTCGTCGGTCGCTCTGTATGCCTCTGTGTGTACTTATAGTCTGTATGTTTCGTTAAGAATTTGAATTTCCAATATAGACTAAAAAGATGAAGAATTTTCTAATATATTTGTTTGGTTATATATATTTTATATATTTTTTATATATTTTTGTTGTTTTCGTTGTGGTTGCTCTTTTTTTTTACATGGATTTTTGTCCCGATTTCGTTGTTTTTGTCGTATTTAGCTTTTGGCTTTGCTTTTGCCTTTTGGCTGGCTGGTTGGTTGGTTTGTATTATTTTTTTTTGTTGAAATTATTGATTTTATTTCTTTGCATAGAACATTAAAATTTATTTAAACTTTTACATTTTTTTTAATTTTTAATTTTAAAATTTTTTTAATTTTTTTTTTATTTTTTTTTTTAATTAAATTTAAAAATAAATTTATTTTGCCACTTGTTTTAATTGCTTTATTTTACATTTATTTTTTTATTGTGTAAAGGCACCAGGGAATCAAAAATTATGTGTATATCCTTTTAAAAGGATATATTTTTTTTAACAATTGCTTTGAGTTAAAGAATTTTTTATACATCAAACAAACTGGAAATTTTCTATTCATTTGAAAACTTTCTTCTTTCTTTTTTCCTTTTTTTTTTTGTATCAACGCGCGTTTATTTTATGAATTTCCTTCCTTTTTTTGATAAATTTTTTAATATTTTATATTATTTAAAATAATTTATAAATTTTTTTTTAAATTTATTTTTCTTTAATTTTTTTTTTTTCTTTCTTCCAATAGTAAAGCTATTTTTGGGTATAAACGATTTATATTTTTTTTTTATTTGTATTTTAAACGTCACACTCTCGCGCGTTGCTTCGTTTCGTGTTTCAAAACCTTAAACGTTGCTTATACAACTGCCCTTACATACGTAGCTTTTATGCTCGGTAGGCCTTCAAAAAATGCATTCCAATGCAAGAAAAAAGCTTTGAAGCTTGTTTGTGCTCAAACTGCATAAGTTTTTTTTGTTTTTGTTGACAGAGTATGTTTTGTTTGTATGTCGTAAAGCTTTTTTTGTTTTGTATGCCCTGTCTCTTATTGCGTGAGCGAGCTTTTTAAGGGTTTACATTAAAGCTTTTTATGAAAAGTATCGATTTCTTTAGTAACCGAAACGTTGTATAGCTTTTTTCTTTATTCCAACAATAGATGATGTTACGCGGAACATTAACGTATATTTTTTTTTTCTGTTAATTCTTTATATCCTTGTTCTCGTTTAACGACATTTAAGATTTTTTTTTATTGTGCAAAAAAAAAAAAAAACTGTAAAGGACTAGTTGCAATTGTGGCGACAAGCGTTGACTTGTTAAATTTGTTTTGTATGTACTAAAAAAACAGTTTTCTTAAGTTTTTTGACAAAAAAAAATTGATTTTTTTTTTGTCTAACAAGGGAAGTCTCCCTGGTGTCACCCTCCAATCTTCATGAAATTTGGATATGTTGTTCAGAACGAAAATCAAACTCATTTGTATCGAGTTGTATGGGGGAAATTGAGCTTTTTCAGTTTTTTACGATTTCCGCCTATTTACTCAAAATTAATATAGGCATATTTGGTGTCAGATTAAAGGTATTTAAAATACCTATCTCGTGATGCTAACAACCTGCCAAAAAGTAAAATTTTTTCGACTTATTAACCAAAATGTTTTTAAATTTTGTAATTTTACTCAATATGACGAAAAGTTGTGCATGTTTGGACATGTTCTTCGCACAGATAGGTTTTCCAAAAACCTTTCATTTGGTATGTAACATAACTAGGTTTCTTTGCATAATATAGGAGATAAACTCAAAAAACTGAAAAATTACCTTTTCTTCCCCCTCATTTTCACCCCCTAAACATAAATTTGGGCCGCTAAAAAAAAAATACGTGCCCCTTTATTTTTCCTGTTCTATAATATAAAACCTAGTCCATAAAGATCAGCGGGTGAAACCAGGGAGACTTCCCTTGTAAGTATACTTCTTTTGTTTATATCTCTAAAAATTTAATAAAAATATTTTTATTAAAAATCTTGGGATTTTTCGTACAATTATTTTTTGATGGGGGACGTCTTTCCCCATCTTCCTCCTTGCCATAAATGTTAAAACGATAATTTATTTTTTCCATTTAATTACGAATATTTTTTTTTAATAATTTCAACCTAACCGAAAACTGGTAACAATGACCGTCGTTTGTTTGGGTGGGAATCGAACCCACGACCCTAGGCTAGCAGGGTATCATCTAACGTACAGGGCCCCCTAAATTATAAATTCATTCCATAAAATTGCTCAATGTTTGACCACGCCACCTCTCCCATTTTTCGAAAACTTGAACTTTTGTTTCACAATGTTTTTGTTCTATTTATTGCAATAAGCTCTGCACTGAGGGCCTCAGCGATGCTTTGGTTGAACTTTAGTGTCGACGAAATTATGAACGTAGTTCGATTTCTTCATGATTAAATGTCACAAAACTATTAACAGCGAAATCGTAGCTGCTCGCATTCGCGTGATATCGCGAAATTTGTGTTTTTGTATTTTCTAAAATTTTGACTTGAAGTTTCTTAAATATTTTCAGAAACTGAGTATACAGTTTTGATGACAGGACATAATCCCCAGGGACATTACCCCCATAACGGAAATAGGGATTATGACCGAATTCATCACGGTCATAGTCCCCATAACAGTTGTGGGGATTATGACCGTTTCCAAAATGGTCACAGTCCCAATGGGGATTATGTCCGTTCCCTGTTGGTATTACGACTGAACTTTTTTCGGTCATAACCCCCAGTCAGATTATGGGGAGTAAGTACAAAGCAATTTTGGTCATAATCCCCGTTTTCTGCAGAGAGGGTAGGGTTAGCGAAGCCGATAAATTAATTTATGAACGCAGAAAAACTTTTAAGACAAAAAAATATTACAAGTTTTTGGGATTATGACCAACTAGTATAGTGGAAATAATCCACGTAATGGGGATTATGGCCATTGGTTACGGGGTCATTATCCCCATAAATCTGGGAATTATGTCCGTTTTTATTGGGATAATGCCCAAATTATTTTTGCTCACAAATTATTGTCGGATCGAAATGAATTTTTTTGCTGTTAATAAGCTAATAAAGTTCAATAACATTCAAAAATAAGAAAAATTAAAAATCGAAAAAATAATTTTTTATTTGTGTGGATTTTTTTTTACCTTGTGAACTTTGAGCTCAATGGGGCACGGGTTAGAGTTATCCGATTTGGGTGAAAGTTGGTCCACATCAGTTTTAGAACATGTGGCATAATATTCCAACCCGATGATATTCAATTTCAAAAAAAAATTCGTCCTCACATTTCGCTGCCACCCAGCTTGTTACAAAAAAAGTGTCAAATTCGAGCACTGTGCATTTATCAAATTATAACGGAATGTACCATAATCTCAAAAATTTACATTCTTGTATATTATTTTGTGGGCTATCGCTCAAAAATTTAAATTTTCAGAACCTGTTATGTAATATTTAATTTTTTAAAAAGTCAATTTATCAAAAATCCGGACATATTTTTTTTTTTATTTAAGTTTTGATATGACAAAAAAATTCTGGATGACATTTTTCGAGAAAATCGAATTTGAATATTGGATTTCATAAAAATTCAATAATTCTCTTGTAGTATTTGTTGTTCAAAATACACGTATGAGTAACAAATATTTGCGAAATTTTTTGGTTCGCGTATGAGTAACAAATATTTCCGAAATTTGTCAGTTTGTTACTTACTCATACGCGATGTTGTCTCAGTAAAGTTCAAGAGAATTGCATATAATTTATATGAAATCCAATGCCCTCCTGTTTTTTTTTTGTGGATAGACAAACATTTAAACATCTAAAAAAAAAATAGAAAAGTTAAATTCGACTTGGCCGAATCTATGAATCCCTTCCACAATGCCCTTTTTAAGGATAGTAAATTTCCTTACGTGAAAAAATTAACAATTTAAATTAGAAATATTTTATTTTGAGGAAAAAACCTTTTTATACCCTCCAACCACAGTATGGTGGTATACTCACTTTGACATTCCGTTTGTAACGCATCGAAATATCGGTCGGGGACTCCATAAAGTATATATATTAGTGACCCATGATCGATTCTAAGACATTCTATGAATGTTCATCCGTCCGTCCGTCCGTCTGTCTGTAGATGGCACGATACAGTCCAAAATAAAAGAGCTAGCCTCCTGCAATTTGGCATGAATATGTCTTATGGTCCTAGGCAGGTTAAGTTCGTAAATACGTAAAATCTGCTGAGGGGGAAAAATGTTCCCCCTTGAAGAACTGAACCAACCTCTGAAAAAATACACTTTTTTACATGTTTTTTTTGTATTTTTGTTAAATAAATGAAACATTTGTTATATTTATCGGGATGTGAAGGTGCTCTCAACCCCCCTACCCCCCCCCCCCCCCCCCCCGCCCAAACAAAAGCCCCTGACAATTTTTTTTGGAGGGTATAAAAGATTCGGCACAGCCGAATTTAACACTATCACTTGTTTTTTCTTATTTTTGTATAAAAAAGAAAAATTGCTATTTTTTTTAGGTGTAAAATTTTTTTCGAGTGTAAATTTTTTTTTATTGCAAAAATATTTTTTAGTGACAAAAAATACTTTGTAAGTAATTTTGTGGCTTACCAATGTTTTTAAAACTTGCTTCTTTAAGCTCGGTTTTTTAAACACGTGAATTTAAGGTGAAATCGCGATTTTGCTATTAACATTTGAACCACTGGACCGATTTGGCTGAAATTCAACACGAATCAGACCAGGGATATGACAAATATATATGCTAAGCACCCTTAGAAAGTTAACGTTTTTTTAATTTCGTAAATTCGCGAAAAACCCTTGCCGAAATTTACTATTTTGCTTATAATTTTTTAATCACTAAACCGATTTCACTGAATTGCAATACCATCCTGACCAGGTAAATGCCCAACGTATATGCAAACTTAAGAAGCCTCCGTAAAGTCTTTCAAAAGTTTGCGTGTTTTCAACAGACAGATAGACGGACTGACGAACTGGCATCGATAGATCGTTAATTTATCGAGGGTCGCGAATATATACTTTATGGGGTAATATACCAATATTATATATTTTCATTTCGTTCAACTGTTGACGAGTGTGGACGTGTTTTATTTTAACTCCGTGCTATAAATTGAATTACTAAAATTGTTCGTAATAGGTTTGTTCGTAATAGGTATTTTTGTGATATTTTCATTACCACATCAAGGAAAATGAAAATATGGACACAAATGATACCGATTTAGTTCGAGGCTCTGCCTCACCGACTGGTGCTGGTCCTAGCACTGGTCTTAGGGTTGCGACCTTGAAGTCCGGCCTTGATTCTGGTAGGGGTGCTCAGCCTAATATTGGTGGTAAAAAGAAAAAGAAACTTAAGCCATCAAAGGTCAGGCACAACCAGAGAAGGCTTTGTTTGAAAATAATTAACAGACTAAGCCAACTCGATGGAACGAAGCTCTCCGAACGTGAGAGGGCGTCGCTATCATGGGCGAAAGGAGTCATTGAAGAACAGGACAAACTTTCGGCAATGCGCGCATCTGACGAACAGAGCGCTGTTTCGGCCTCGTCATCGAAGTCTGGTAAAAGGTTGCGCTCGCCCGACGAGAAACCTTTACCTAAAAGATCTAAGGTGACCGGCAACGTCTGGACTCAGTCTTTTAGTGAAGTGGTGAAAGGTAACTTCGTTAGGGCTGTGATAAACAGGCAAAATGGGGATTGTAGTATTCCAAGGGACAAGTGGAGTTTAGTTGAAACTAAACTAAATGAAATCTACTATAGGCTTCTTGAGAGTATGCCTGATTTTCTCCCTACTACTGTCAACGCAGGTTGGTATCAGGGGCGAGTAAAACTCGTTGCTTTTGGAAACGAAAGATCCGCAGCCGTGTTTAAGGTTGCCATTAGCCAAGTGGGAGAGTTATGGCCTGGAGCCAGACTGGACGTTGTGGAAAAACATGATATCCCCTCGCAACCCAGAGCTCATGCATGGATCCCAATGGCTACAAGTGACACTGCGGTGATTCTAAAGATGATAAAAGTCTGCAATCCTGACCTTCCAACTCAGAATTGGCAAATTGCCAGATTGGGTGAGATGGAGGGCGCTCGTCGTCAAGCAGTGGTCTTGGTTAATGAGGAATCGCTTCCGCTTTTAGCCAGGACTGACGGCATTATTAGATTTGGCTTTTTTCATATAAGAGTCAATGTCTACAAGGGCGACCAGAAGCCTATTTTGGAAGCAGACAAGCCAGTGGCAGAGTCGGCTGGGGAGGAGAATCTGGAAAAGGTTGATATTCAGCTGACCGATTCTAGGCTGATGGGAGATGCATCTGGCATTTTCGAAACCGAATCTGGTAACGAATGCGACCTCTGTGATGGCACGGAGGATAAAGCTGATGCCACTATGGGTGACATTCAGGACGAGGCCCATGCAGTGAGGAATTCGGAGAGTTCTGTTGCCTCCGATTCAGAACAGATGGGACACATATCTGGCTTATTCGAAACCGAATCTGGGGACGAATGCGACCTCTATGATAACACGGAGGATGAAGCCAATAACACGGTGGTGGAAAGGATGGTGGAAAAAAAGCAAGATGTTGCGGTTCCTACAAATAAACCTCCATCACTGTAAGGCAGCCTCAGCTGCACTATTGCTGCGCCTGACGACAGGAGCAGTTGACTTGGTTTTTATCCAAGAGCCCTGGGTGCGGGGTGGCAGGGTTTGCGGATTGAAGACCCCTGGGTTTAAGTTGATGGTTGCCAAAGGTGAGGGCTCACCAAGAGCCTGCATCTTGGCGAAAAATGGCTTAAATATATTCTTTTTATCAACTTTTAGTGATATGGATGTTACAGCGGCTAGCTTAGAGCTTCATGGGAAATCTATTTGGCTCGCCTCTGCGTATTTTCCTAATCCGGGGCCAATACCCCCGGAGAAGGTTGGCGGTCTGATTCGGGAGTCTGAATCTAGGGGACACCAGTTACTAGTGTGCTGTGATGCTAATGCACATCATTCGATATGGGGTAGTACAGACACAAATGATAGAGGCGAATCACTTTTGGAGTTTTTGTTAAGCACTAACCTGTATATTTGTAACAAGGGTAGTGAACCAACTTTCGTTACAAGTACGCGGCAAGAGGTTCTTGACGTAACACTTGTATCAGATACATTGTCTGATAGAATTGATGACTGGAGAGTTTTGGAAGAGCATTCTTTCTCAGATCATCGCTACATTGAGTTTTTACTCAGGGAGCGTGCCCCGGTTGAGACAGTCTCTAGAAATCTGAGAAGAACAAACTGGGTGAAATATAGGGAGACTTTTTCTTTGCTTTTGGATGAAGTACCCCTATCTGAACCGCATAGTTTAGCGGAAATTGACTGTCTGGTTGACCATATAACAAATGTTTGTAATAGGTGCCTGGATGCGTCTTGCCCTTCTGCAAAGCCTAGAGGGAAAAAAAAGCCACCTTGGTGGTCAAATGAGTTGCAGACGAGCAGAGATTCCTGCAGAAAGCTCTTTAATAAGGCTAAATTTTCAAGAGCGGACGAGGACTGGTCTGCATACAGGCTGCAACTTAAGAGTTATAAAAAGATGATCAGAAATGCAAAATGTGATTCTTGGAAAAACTTCTGTGGAAACATAGAAGACGTTTCTGAGGCATCCAGGCTGCGCAAGGTTCTGGCTTCTTCTCCTTGCACCCTAGGATACCTGAAAGATCCTAATGGGGTGTGGTCTTCCTCCAGTGGAGAGTCGCTGGATCTCCTTTTAAACACGCATTTTCCGGGCAATTCCATGACGCCGTTTCAAGCTTTGGAACGTTCTGACGCCCAAGCATCTGAAATTGCTTCGGAAATAATAAATATGCCAACATTAATCTGGGCGATAAAAAGCTTTAGGCCCTATAAATCCCCGGGACCTGATGGTATAATCCCGGCTGAGTTGCAGCAAGTGTTGGACTATATAGCCCCGTTGCTGTATAATCTATACACAGCATGCATCAACTGGTCGTATATTCCTTTAAAATGGAGGGATACCAGAGTCGTATTTATCCCGAAGGCTGGGAAAAGTTCCCACACAGCTCCGAAGGATTTCAGACCAATTAGTCTGTCTTCTTTTTTGTTAAAGACAATGGAACGAATGATAGACTCATATTTGCGTAGAGTGATTGACCCGAGGTTGCTTTCGACAAAGCAACATGCATACAGCAAGGGACGATCAACGGAAACAGCTCTTCATGAGCTCGTTGGTACCATCGAGAGATCGCTTTCGGTAAAGGAGTACACTATGGTGGCCTTTCTTGATATTGAGGGGGCTTTTAATAATGTCATTCCAGAATCGATAATATTGGCATTGTCGGGTCTGGGAGTAAAGCGTGAAATCGTTTTAATGGTGGAAAACCTACTTGCCAGTAGACGTATAACGTCTGAATTGGGAGCGTCCGTCATATCTCGATGTGTCAATAGGGGCACACCACAAGGAGGTGTTCTTTCGCCGCTTCTTTGGAACCTGGCACTGAATTCAATGCTACTATCTCTAGAAGCACGTGGTTGTCATGTTATCGCATATGCTGACGATGTCGCGATAGCGGTAAAGGGGAAGCATCTGCCAACATTGCGGGACATTCTTCAGGGTTCTCTGAAAGATCTGTCTAAATGGGCAAGAGACTGTGGTCTAGGAGTTAATCCTAGTAAAACAGAGCTTGTTCTGTTTACAAGGAAAAATAAGATTCCTGCTTTTGATCCTATTTCTCTGGACGGTACTGAAATCACCTTCTCAGATGGAGCCAAGTATCTTGGAGTATTTCTAGATAGGAAGCTGAATTTCAGGCGTAATATTGAGGAACGGGTGAGAAAAGCAACGATTGCTTTGTATTCCTGTAAAAGGGCCATTGGAAAACGATGGGGTTTTAGCCCTCAAGTCGTTCATTGGATCTATACAGCAGTGGTGCGTCCAATTTTGCTGTATGGAATCATTGTCTGGTGGCCTGCTTTGGAAACAAAAGCGAACTTTGTCTTTATCACGAAGGTACAGAGAATGGCGTCAATGTGCATCACTGGTGCTCTTCGTACTACACCTACGGCTGCATTAGAAATCCTCCTTCACCTGATACCCTTGGACATATTGGGTAGGCAGTATGCGGCTGCGTCGGCAATTCGACTTAATAGCACGCTGCAATGGAGGAGCAGTGATTGTGGCCATAGCGCGATCTTGAAAAAGATAACAATACCACAAAATGTGGACTGTGCTCCCTCTTTGAGCCTCTTTGAGCGCCACTTTACCACTATGATACCATCCAGGGAGTCTTGGATGGGGGATACTCCGGGTAGTGGAGCTACCATAAATTTTTACACAGATGGATCGAGGCTGCACGAACAAGTGGGCTTTGGAGTCTATTCGGAAGAGCTTGGGTTGAGCCTGGCTCGTAGATTGCCAGATCATTGCAGTGTTTACCAGGCAGAGATGCTGGCAATAAAAGAAGTGGCTGACTGGTTGAGCTGCAATGTCTTGTCTACAACCGCAGTCAACATCTATACTGACAGTCAAGCCGCGGTCAAGTCCCTGGATTCAATGTTTCTGAAAACAAGATCTGCCCTTAACTGCCGCACGTCTTTAAATGAGATGGCCAAGCAGTTTAACATACGACTCATATGGGTCCCAGGGCACAGAGACATTCCAGGGAATTTCAAAGCCGATGAGCTTGCAAGACTAGGAACTACCTTACAGGTTCCAACAGAATTGGAATGTGTTGGTATGCCTCTAGAAACTTGCAAGCAAAACCTACGGCTTTGTTCTGCGACGGAGACTAATCAAAGATGGGCAAATGGATGGACGTGTGAGACAACACGACTGATTTGGCCTTCTCTTAATCAGGGGCGCACAAGTGAGCTGATATCGCTTCCAAGAGGAGAGATTTCGACGGTGGTTTCTATAATTACCGGACACTGTCTTATAGGGAAGCACGCAGAGCGGTTAAATGTGCCGTCGAATGACTTTTGCCGAAGTTGCATGGATGAAGAGGAGTTGGAAACTATCGAACACTTTATTTGCCATTGCCCGGCACTTTCTGGTCAGAGACTTGCTTCACTGGGATCAAGGGAGCTGTACGATCTTTCTGATTTGTTGGATGTCAAAATTCAACATCTAAGGAGTTTTATAAGAAGCTCAAAATGGTTTAACGACAGGGACTAGTAGGGAAACCTATTACGGTCCCGTGGTATCACAATGGACCTCAGAGTCTACGTGTGTTGACGTAAAACGTCAGCAGCCACTTACAACCTAACCTAACCTAACCTATACCAATATTTCAAGATGTTACAAATGGCTTGACAAACTTATATATACCCTCTATCACTAGAGTGGAGGGTATAAAAATGCAGCTGGATTTTTTAAAAATTGGCTTTTTTAGACCCTCCACTCTAGTGATAGAGGGTATATATAACTTTGTCATTCCGTTTGTAACACATCGAAATATTGGTCTAGGACCCCATAAAGAATATATATTCATGATCCTCGATCGATTTTAAGTCGATCTAGCGATGTCCGTCCGTCTGTCTGTCCGTCCGTAGAAAACACGCTAACTTTTGAAAGACTTTACAGAGGCTACTGAAGTTTGGCATATATGTTGGTCATTTACCTGGTCAGGTTGGTATTGCAATCCAGCCAAATCGGTCCAGTGGTTCAAAGTTATGAGCAAAAGAGTAAATTTCGGTAAGGGGTTTTCGCGAATCTACGAGATAAAAAACATGATAACTATCGAAAGACAATAATGAGACTGCTGAGGCTTGGCATACATCTGTAACGTTCCCCAGGTCTATTTGGTATTGAATTTCAGCTCAATCGGTCTAGTGGTTCAAAATTTAAAAGCAGAAACCTGAATTTCAGATTAGTTTCATCCAAAATGCCACGTGTTAAACAAGTTTTGAAAGCATTGGTGGTAACTAAGCAATGCTTTTCAAACTTGTTTAGTTTTAAAAAAATGCTTTTTAAACTTGTTTAGTTTTAAAAAAATTGGTTACTTAAAAAGTACACTCGAAAAATATTTTACACTCAAAAAAAAAAAATTTTTTTTTTTACAAAAATTATTCTATTTTGTGTACATAGGTACGCATTCACTCAGAAATATTTTTACAGTAAAAAACATTACACTCAAAAAAAAATTTTACACTAAAAAAAAAATAGTTATTTTTTTTTTTAATGACAAAAAAAGAGTTTTTTACTCAAAATAATATATTTCTAATCAAAATTGTTATTTTTTTCACTTTAAAAAATGAACCATCCCTTAAAAAAGGCACTGTGGAGGGTATTTATAAATTTGACAAAGTCGAATTTAACTTTTCTACTTGTTAAATAATGACAAATTTCAGAACGGGTTCTGAAAACTTTCCAAAATAAAAAAATTTAATCGATAGCTCATAAAAAATATACAAGAAGTAAATTTTTGAGATTGTGGTGCATTTAGTTTAAATTTGATAAATATTTAATCAAACGAACTCGACACAAATTTGACCATATATGGTTTTGAATTGAGAAAAGTGTGAAAGAAAAATTTTAATTTTTCTAAAAATTTAGACATCCTGGTTTGTTTCTTACTAGTTTCATATTATCCAGTTATAATAATCTTCAGAAAAACTTTTAATGTCAAGTTTATTTAGTTAATAGTCAATAAAACTCTATATGTGAAAATTATTAACAGATCGCAGCTGACAAGGATTGAACTCATCATCATCTGTAATACTTTGCTATTAACTGCTTGTAACGTACAATCACTCTAGACCAGTGGTCGGCACAAAGAGGCATATGAAAGTATTAGTGCTTTAATAAAAATATTCATGTGTTGGTGTATTTCTTCAACAAAGCGACATCAACCTGCTTTGAAGAAAGTCAGCTTGCTACTGAATAAAATATTTGTTTTTTTTATGCTCTTTGTTGATTTTTTGTTGACATTCGTGTTGTATACATGTGAATTGCCGATTGTGTTCGGCTCCAGCGTGCAATGGGTGCCGATCACTGCTCTAGACCGATACGCCAAGTAGGCTGTTTAGCAAGTATCAACTAAATCTGATTTTTATACCCTCCACTCTAGTGATAGAAGGTATATATAAGTTTGTCATTCCGTTTGTAACACATCGAAATATTGGTCTAGGACCCCATAAAGTATATATATTCATGATCCTTGATTGATTTTAAGTCGATCTAGCGATGTCCGTCCGTCCGTCCGTCCGTCCGTCCGTCTGTCTGTCTGTCTGTCCGTTGAAAACACGCTAACTTTTGAAAGACTTTAAGGAGGCACCTGAAGTTTGACATATATATTCTCCATTTACCGGGTCAGGTTGGTATTGCAATCCAGCAAAATCGGTCAAGTGGTTCAAAAGTTATGAGCAAAAGAGTAAATTTCGGCAAGGGTATTTTGCGAATTTACAAGATTAAAACCCCTCTAACTTTCGAATGACAATTCTGAGGGGGCTGAAGCTTATCATATATATTTATCGTTCCCCAAGCCTGTTTGGTTTAAAATTTCAGCAAAATCGGTTCAGTGGTTCAAAAGTTATAAGCAAGGCCCTGAATTTCAAATCAGTTTCACCTTAAACTGTTGAAAACTCGTTAAACAAGAGCATGGTGAAATACCAGTTTTTTAAAACTTGTTGTTGTTTGTTTTCTTGTCGTGGGGTGAAGTTTAGTTGTTAGACAAGTAAATATTTGTTATTGTTTTGTTATTGTTATATATTATTTGTAACTGTATGTAACGGTGTATAGTAAGTATATTTTGGAAAAAATCAAATGAAGTGGGTTTTATATGATACAATGTTAGTTTGTTCTTGGTTTTTAAAGAAAAGGATGGTAAAATAAAAAGAGGGAAATATGTGAAATAGTTTTTTTTTTTGTATTACATATACAGTGCCGGTCAAAAAAATAGCACCAATGACAAACTATCTATTCATCCAATTAAAACAAAATATTATGTGTGTATTCGTTTAAAGTAGATATGAAATACTCTTGTACTAAGTATATACCCCTTAAATGTTTTTACTTTTTCCAAAAATTGTGGACGGTTCTTTTTTAATGATCGATATTTTAAAAAAACTCTGAATCAGTGCAGTCAATAAAATAGCACCGAATGTCAAAATTTCATTAAAAAAATTAAAGTTGTTTAAATTATTAAAATAAAAGTATTAAATATTAAAGGAAGATAGTTTTTATTTATAAAAAAATTAATTCATTACAAAATTTGATGTTTATTTTCATAAAAATAGGACGTGGAAAGCATTACACTCCTCAAAAACGTGCTTTTGTAAAAAATATAATTTTTAAACACAAACCATATTCTGAAACAGGAAAATTGGTTGGATGCGCTTATAAAATGATTGAAAATTCAACAAAATTAACTTTAGAGCTTGAAAAACTTAGTCACAAGCAACGTCAGTTACCATTAATGGTTAGGTGTTTGTAAAGACAATGCAAGAAGGCCCCATTTACGGCAGCTCCAGAGCTAAAAAAAGACTGCAAATGCCGAAAATGTTCGTCGAAGATTACAAAACAACAAAATTAACGCTTGTAGATTCGAAAAAGTGCGTCTACTCTCACTTTAGCATGCTGCAAGTCGTTTGAAGTTTGCTAACAGTGACTCAGAATTACCAGCTTAAAAGTGGATCAATGTTCTATGGACAAATGAATCCATTGTTGTTTTATTTGGAGACATGGGAACACAAACCTATGTCAGAAGACCCTATAACGCGGAATTCAGTCCAAAATTCGAAATAAAAATATCTTAAAATGGTGCTTATGGTGTGGAGGATATTTTACTACTGTGGAGTGGGGTTCATATATTGGACCATGGCTCACATATTGGACTAGGACAATCGTGGATAAACACTTAACGTTTATATCATCCAGAAAGTAATGTTACTATAAGTTTCTGAGCAAATGCCACTAATTTAGGTCTTTTAGCACGTCATTTACATAAAGCATGACGGGAAATTGGCAAAAAATTGGTTCTGGACAATAATGTAAACGTGATGGAATGGCCTGGTCAGTCCCCAGATCTAGATCAAATCGAAAGTTAATGGACAGATATAGAGAAGGGAGTATCTTGAATACAACCAACTAGTAATGAAGCCCTTTGGGTGGCTGTTTGGCAAATCTGGAACTCAATTTCGAATTAAAGATCCCAAAATTTCTTGAATTCGGTACAATAACGTTGTACATAGGTAATTGTCAACAATGAGCACTCGACAAATTTTTTTTTAATATTTAAAGATATCACAACAATACTGAATTCATAATCCATTCGTTTTTCAAATTTAAGAAGTTAATTTAAATACAAAAAGTACTGTGGTGCTATTTTTTTGACTGAGTCTTTTTGAAGTTTTTTTAAAAACTCTGAAAATTTTTCATAAAATAAAAAACCAAATTAGCCTTTTCTTATGTAATATTGTTGCACACTCTTGTAAGTAACTTATGACACGTTTTCAGTGACATAAGTTTAAATTGTTAAAAAAAACCCAACGAAGAGATTTTTGTTTTATCCTGGTGCTATTTTTTTGACCGCAGCTGTACGTAGGTATAAAACAACAAAAATATTTTACAAAGTAATTTTGTTACTCAAAGAAATTGTACACTAAAAAATATATTTACACTAAAAAAAAAATGTTAGACTCAAAAAAAAAAATGTTACACTCAAAAAAAAAATTTATACATTAATTTTTTTTTAATGAAATGTCACACTCAAAAAAATGCTGACAGTCAAGAAAATTTTGCACTCAAAAAAATTTGATTGATTAAAAAAAAGTTTTACTCAAAATAATATATTTCTAATAAAAAATTTGTAATGCAATTTTTTGAATTTTTTTTTTTAGAAAATTACTATCGATAACATTGTGGAGGGTATTCATAGATTCGACCAAGTCGAACTTAATTTTTCTACTTGTTTCAATTCAAGTGTGGTTGTTGCTGTTGTTTTTTTCTAACAGAAGAGTTTGTTATTGTAATCTATATATATAAAAGAGTAATGTGACTGACTGACTGACTGACTGACTGACTGACTGACTGACTTATTGACTGATTCATCATCGCCCAGCCCAAACCGCTGAAGCTAGAGACTTGAAATTTGGACTGTAGGTTCACCTCCCGGAATATAGATCCACTAAGGCTGGATTTTTGCCAGTGTTGATTCTAAGGGGGTAAAAAGGGTAAAAAACTGTACTTTTGGTACTTTTTATATCTCATGAAATAATGGTCCTAGAGACTTGAAATTTGGACTGTATGTTCACCTCCCGGAATGCAGATCCTGTAAGGCTGGACTTTTGCCAATGTTGATCCTAAGGGGGTAAAAAGGGTAAAAAACTGTACTTTTGGTACTTTTTATATCTCATGAAATAATGGTCATAGCGACTTGAAATTTGGAATGTAGGTTCACCTCCCGGAATGTAGATCCTGTAATGCTGGACTTTTGCCAATGTTGATTCTAAGGGGGTAAAAAGGGTAAAAAACTGTACTTTTGGTACTTTTTATATCTCATGAAATAATGGTCATAGAGATTTGAAATTTGGACGGTATGCTCACCTCCCGGAATATAGATACACTAAGGCTGGATTTTTGCCAATGATGATTCAAAGGGGTAAAAAGGGTACAAAACTGTACTTTTGGTACCTTTTACATTTCCTTAAATAATGATACTAGAAACTTGAAATTTGCAATGTAGGTTCACCTCCCGGAAAAAAGATTCACTAAGGCAGGGGTTTTGCCAATGTTGATTCTACGGGGGTAAAATGGGTAAAAAAGTGTACTTTTGGTACTTTTTTTTATTTACTGAAATAATGGTCTACAAACTTGAAATTTGGAATGTAGGATCCTCTGCTGAAAAAAAAAAAAAAAAAATTTGCAAATTTGGATTCTAAGGGGGTCAATAATGGGGTAAAAAGTGTACTTTTAGTACCTTTTGTTATTTCTTGAAATAATGGGCATAGAAACTTCAAATTTGGAATGTAGAATCCTGCAGTGAAAAAAATATTCTGGAAAAAATACTTTTTGGAAATTGCGTTTCATAGGGGGTAAAATATTGTACTTTTGGTACTTTTTATATTTCCTAATATAATTTTCCTAGAAACCTGAAATTTGGAATGTGGAATACTACCTTTTGCACAATAAAAGTAAAATAAAAAGTACCTTTTATAAAAAGTACCTTTTATAAAAAGTACCTTTTATAAAAAGTACCTTTTATAAAAAGTACCTTTTATAAAAAGTACCTTTTATAAAAAGTACCTTTTATAAAAAGTACCTTTTATAAAAAGTACCTTTTATAAAAAGTACCTTTTATAAAAAGTACCCTTGATAAAAAGTACCTTTTATAAAAAGTACCTTTTATAAAAAGTACCTTTTATAAAAAGTACCTTTTATAAAAAGTACCTTTTATAAAAAGTACCTTTTATAAAAAGTACCTTTTATAAAAAGTACCTTTTATAAAAAGTACCTTTTATAAAAAGTACCTTTTATAAAAAGTACCTTTTATAAAAAGTACCTTTCATAAAAAGTACCTTTTATATAAAGTACTTTTTATAAAAAGTACCTTTTATAAAAAGTACCTTTTATAAAAAAGTACCTTTTATAAAAAGTACCTTTTATAAAAAGTACCTTTTATAAAAAGTACCTTTTATAAAAAGTACCTTTTATAAAAAGTACCTTTTATAAAAAGTAATTTTTATTAAAAGTACCTTTTATAAAAAGTACCTTTTATAAAAAGTACCTTTTATAAAAAGTATCTTTTATAAAAAGTACCTTTTATAAAAAGTTCCTTTTATAAAAAGTACCTTTTATAAAAAGTACCTTTTATAAAAAGTACATTTTATAAAAAGTACCTTTTAGAAAAAGTACCTTTTATAAAAAGTACCTTTTATAAAAAGTACCTTTTATAAAAAGTACCTTTTATAAAAAGTACCTTTTATAAAAAGTACCTTTTATAAAAAGTACCTTTTATAAAAAGTACTTTTTATAAAAAGTACCTTTTTTAAAAGTACCTTTTTTAAAAGTACCTTTTATAAAAAGTATCTTTTATAAAAGTACCTTTTATAAAAAGTACCTTTTATAAGAAGTACCTTTTATAAAAAGTACCTTTTATAAAAAGTACCTTTTATAAAAAGTACCTTTTATAAAAAGTACCTTTAATAAAAAGTACCTTTTATAAAAAGTACCTTTTATAAAAAGTACCTTTTATAAAAAGTATCTTTTATAAAAAGTTCCTTTAATAAAAAGTACCTTTTATATAAAGTACCATTTATAAATAGTACCGAAAGTAAACTTTTTGGTACTTTTCTATTTCCTGGAATAATAATCTTAGAAACTTTTTATATTTCCTGAAAAATTTAACCTATAATCTAAAAATTTGTAATGTTGGAGAATTTGGTAAAAAAACATTCTGGGCAAAACACGTTATGGAAATTCCACTTCTTAGTGGAAAATTGAAATATGGAATGAAGGATCCTTCGGTGAAGAAAAAACATTCTGGAAGAGGTACTTTTTGGAAATTCCGTTTCTAACGGGGGTTAGAAAGTGTACTTTTGGTACTTTTTTTGTTTGTTTCTATAATAATGACCTTAGAAGCTTGAATTTTGAAATGTAGGGTCCTTCGATGAAAAAAAACATTCTGCTAAAGTATTTTAAAAAAATTCCGTTTCTAGAGTTGTAAAAAGGTGTTTTTGATACTTTAGACTTTTCATGAAGTAGTGATCCTAGGCATTGAAATTTTGAATGCTTGATCGTTTAGTGAACAAATATTTTGGAAAAGTTCTTTTTGGAAATTCTGTTTCTAAGAGTCGCGACCGATAGTAAAGGGTATAAAAAGAGTAAATTTGGTTATTCTTGAAATAATGGTTCAGAAACTTGATATTTTAAATATAGGATCACCTAGCACAAAAAAAACAGTTTTTGGAAAATTTAATTTTAATGGGAAAACGCAAATGGTTATTTTTACCTAAATAACTATTAAACTAAAATCCCCAGAAATAACACCCAAGAGAAGGATATATTTTAAAATTTTAGGATAAAAAGGGGTACCTGGTGAAAGTGGTGTAAATTGGTACTTTTCATATCTATAAGATAAAGACAATAGAAATTTTTATTTCTTTAACGCATATTATACGAAGATGAATAAACTTACATGGAACGAAAGGAGATGGAATTGGAAATGAAATGGAGTAGAACGGGGAACAAACTGGAATAGAGCAGGGAACAATATGGAATGATGCTTTTTACTTAAATTTTTCGTATTTAACTTTTTTTATTCCATATTTTTCTCTCTATATGTTTTTTTAACTCAAACTTATTTTTATTCTAATTTCTTTTTCACTGAAATATTTATTCACTCAAAATCCAAAATCCTGATATAAGGGCTCGAAAATTGTCAATATCTTTTTTCACCGGAACTAACATTATAAAGTACCAGCAAAGTTATTCACATTTTATTGTTTAAATTATTCATTGAAATATTATTTTATGAAAAACTTAAACGTCCACATGTAAATAAAACAAAGACAACATAGGGGATTTTTTTTGAAATCGATAGAGTTATTCTGATATTTCTATTATCCGGTATTCAATACAACCGGTAACGAAGTACCGGGATGGTAAGCTAGTTATATGTAAACAAACTTATTTTTAGTAATCATTATTCTTCTTCCTCTCCTTCATCAATTCTGATCTAAGTACTTATTTTTGCAAACATTGCCAGACATGGTCTATATTTTAAACACAAATGTTAGGTGTTGCCATTTTTCCAAAGACACTGATTGCCACTTAGGGCGACTTATAGTCGTTATTTTTAAATTATTGTTTTCTGTAAAGACAGTCGAGCTCAGGCTCTAATTATAATTATGTATTATATGTATGTATAGCCCAGTTTATGAAAAATTGAAAAATCAAAAACACAATTTTCTAAGTTCTATATAGGCCTATTAGGATGCTCCAAAAAAAATGAAGTTGTTAAATATTGGCCGTAACTCCCACTAGAAATATGCATTTGGGTGTAAAAATATTTTTTTGCAAATTTATAGGGTAATCGGATATGGGTAAGGCGTGCCGCATCGGTCCTGAAGTTTGAAAAACGGAAATTTTTATTTTTTTTGTTAAAGAAATTTAAAAAAATCGACTATTAGAGTTTAAGGATTTGTTAAGCACATATAAACGAATAAAAACCCCCAAAATTTTAGGCTTTGCTTTTTTATTTGGCTATTACAGTGATGTAATTTCGGCGGATTTCGGGAAAGTAGTGATTTTTGGCACTTTTTTAGCTTTTATTTATTTTTTTTTGGTTTTTTTACAAACATCATATGTTTTGGACCGAATTATATCAACACGAGATAGAATACTTCAATTCGCAAATTTTGGGCAAAAATGGGAAATTAAAAATTGCCCCAACTAAAGGTAAATTTTAGAAGATTTTGAATTTTTAAACATTAACAGATTTTTTGAGTGGAAATATATGAAACTACTTGATGTCATTTTAAAAGGTCTGAACATATGTCTTTTTATTTAAGTTCAGAATATTAACCCTTTAGTGATGGTGGGGCCTTTTCGACCCTTTGAACAAAATACACTTACATTATTTCCATTAAATTAAAAAAAATTATAGACCCCAACAGAACTTAAGGGTTAAATTTCTAAATTTTAATTATTTGACATTTAGTTCAGACCAATTAAAATAACATCAAGTAGATTCAGCAAAATCCGCCCAGCAAATCTGATAACGTTTAAAAATTCAAAATTTTCTAAAATTTGACCTTTGACCCTTAACAGGGGCAATTTTTTATATCTCAATTTCGCCCAAATTTTTTGAATTGAAGTATTCTATCTCGTGTTGATATAATTCGGTCCAAAACATATCAAGTTTGTAAAAAAAAAACAAAAAAAAAAATAAATAAAAGCTAAAAAAGGGCCAAAAATCACTACTTTCCCGAAATCCGCCAAATTACATCACTGTAATAGCCAAATGAAAACAGCAAACCCTACAATTTTTGGGGCTTTTATTCCTTTATATGTGCTTAACAAATCCTTAAACTCCAATAGCCGATTTTTTTAAAATTTCTTTAACAAAAAAAATAAAAATTTAACATTGGAGATTTGAAAATAGTGTTGAAAAATTCAGACCACTTTAGCATTTATTTAAAACAAGTTAGCAAAACGCAATAAAAAAAATATGTATCTTCTTAGTACATTGGGACTTGAAGAATAAAAAAATGTTTTTACAGTAGATAATTTCAATAAATTTAAAAAATGGGGCTCGAATTCTTTAATCAAGTGGTATGACACACGCTAGATGCCTGGGGAAGTTATAATAACTTGGCAGATTTTCAACCGATTTTAATTTTTAATACCTTATTAGATAGGCAATTATCTCAAAATCACAATTCAGTGATCATTTGAATTCAAACATAACTCAAAATACCAAAAAAATTAGGAAAATCACAAAAAGTTATATTTTCCCCTTGTAATCCGTTTTTCAAACTTCAGGGCCGATGCGGCACGCTTTACCCACATCCGAATACCCTATAATTTTGCAAAACATATTTTTACACCCAAATGCACATTTCTAGGGAGAGTTACGGCCAATATTTAACAACTTAATTTTTTTGGAGCACCCTAAGGCCTATCCATACACTCAGAAAATTATGTAAGTTACTACATGTTAGTTATTTGTATATTTTACAGTAGTAAGTTGTTTTCAACTATAAAGTCAGTTGCTTTTGTATGAAAAATATCAAACAACTTTTTCTGTTAGTTATTTTAAGCCCTTTTTTTGAACAACTAACAAAAAAGTACTGTATTGAAATAACATTTATTTAAAGTAGTTAATTTTATTTTTTCTTAACTCTGAAAAATTTTCAAAGTTTTTTTTTTCCAAAAAATAAAAATAAATTTTCGTTTTTTTATAAAACTTTTTTTAAAAAATTACAAGCAGTTAATAGCAAAGTATTACAGATGATGATGAGTTCAATTCTTGTCGGCTGCGATCTGTAAATAATTTTCACATATAGAGTTTTATTGACTATTAACTAAATAAATTTGACATTAAAAGTTTTTCTGAAGATTATTATAACTGGATAATATGAAACTAGTAAGAAACAAACCAGGATGTCTAAATTTTTAGAAAAATTAAAATTTTTCTTTCACACTTTTCTCAATTCAAAACCATATATAACAAATCAAAAAATTATAATACATAATTATAATTAGAGCCTGAGCTCGACTGCCTTTACAGAAAAACAATAATTTAAAAATAACGACTATAAGTCGCCCTAAGTGGCAATCAGTATCTTTGGAAAAATGGCAACACCTAACATTTGTGTCTAAAAATATAGACCATGTCTGGCAATGTTTGCAAAAATAAGTACTTAGATCAGAATTGATGAAGGAGAGGAAGAAGAATATATATATATATTTATTCCTGGGGTTCCATGGAGGAACATAGGGCCACAAGAAGAATAATGATTACTAAAAATAAAAATTTGTTTACACAATTACAATAACAAGTCTTCTGTGAGAAAAAACAACAGCAACAACTACACTCGAATTGAAAAAATCAGATTTAGTTGATACTTGCTTAACAGCCTACTTGGCGTATCGGTCTAGAGTGATTGTACGTTACAAGCAGTTAATAGCAAAGTATTACAGATGATGATGAGTTCAATTCTTGTCGGCTGCGATCTGTAAATAATTTTCACATATAGAGTTTTATTGACTATTAACTAAATAAATTTGACATTAAAAGTTTTTCTGAAGATTATTATAACTGGATAATATGAAACTAGTAAGAAACAAACCAGGATGTCAAAATTTTTAGAAAAATTAAAATTTTTCTTTCACACTTTTCTCAATTCAAAACCATATATAAAAAAATTTTCTTTAATTTTTTTCTAAAACATTTTTTGAAAAAAAAAATAAAATTATATATTGATTATTTTTACTACATGTTAGTTGTTTTGACTACAAATGTTAGTAGTTCTTACTTCATAAGTCAGTTGTTTTTTGTAAGTTAAAATAACTAGCATTATTAGTTAATTTAACTGAAAAAGTAGTTGACCCCAAAACAACTAACAAAGTACTAACATAATTTTTTGAGTGTACAACCTATTCAGACATTCATGGGACTTATGTTTTTTCGTTGGACATTTTGTATGTAATTCCTTATATACGTATGAGTAATTTAACTATTAGTGAAGTATTAAGTTTAAACCAAGGTTGGGTTCCGAAACGATAATAAAATTGATATTGTAATGGGGCTTACAAATTATTTTGGTATTGTGATAAAGGTATTGGTTTTGTGTCGAAATTTATATCGCATGTCTATAAAGGTATTGGGATCTAATCGGTATAACTTTTAAATTTAAATTGAAAATGTCAGGTATTGAAATCTATCTTTGATTTTAACAAAATATCGAGTTTTCGATATTCGATTAAATGCAGAATTCACTTTTTGTGACATTTAATTTATATTTTTATACCCTCCACTTAGTGATAGAGGGTATATATAAGTTTGTCATTCCGTTTGTAACTCATCGAAATATCGGTCTGGGACCCCATAAAGTATATATATTCATGATGCCCGATCGATTTTAAGACATTCTAGCGATGTCCGTCTGTCCGTCTGTCTGTCTGTTGAAAATGCTCTCGCGGACAAAATATTGCACAGAGATGACTGAAACTTAAAATATATATTGGAAGTTCTCCCGAGAAGTTTGGTATTGCATTTGAGCGATATCGGTTCAGCGGTTCAAAAGTTATGAACGAAAATGTAAGCACACCTCAAAAATTTCAGTACATTCAACATAACCTAAAAATACAAAATGCTCTAATTCGGCTTCTGGTTGACATATGTGAACATAATTGAACACCAAATGGTATTTAAACAAGTACGAACATATTTTTTGACAAAAAAAGAAAAAAATCGCGGATTTTTTTTTTACCAAAATTTTGTTTCGCGGAAATTTTTTTTCAAATTTTTTTTTTTTCAAAAGTAATTTCCTTTTAAAAGTTTTTTGCAATAATCTTTTGAAATTGTGGAGGGTATCACTACATTCGGCAAGGCCGAATTCAACTTTTTTACTTGTTTTAAATAAAATAATACCTTTTGGTGTTCAAATATGTTAACATAAGTCAACCAGCAGCCGAATTAAAGCATTTTGTATTTTTAGGTTATGTTGAATGCACTAAAATTTTTGAGGTGTCCTTACATTTTCGGTCATAACTTTTGAACTGCTAAACCGATATCGCTCAAATGCAATACTAAACTTCTCGGGAGAACTTCCAATAAATGTGTTAAGTTTCAGTGATCTACGTGTAATATTTTGGCCGTGATTACCATTTCCACAGACAGACGGACATCGCTAGAATGTCTTAAAATCGATCGGGATCATGAATATATGTACTTTATGGGGTCACAGAACGATATTTCGATGAGTTACAAACGGAATGACAAACTTATATATACCCTCTATCCATGGTGCCCTGGATAGGATTTAAATAAAATTTTGATGTTACTCCACTTTTTAAGTGGATTATGTTTTTAGACGATAAAAGAAAGAAAATGAGCCAAAAAAGAAAAAAAAGTACTAGGCGCTTTTTTTTTTTGGCGGGCAAAAAGAAGAATTTAAAAAAACAAAAAAAAAAATATTCTCTCAAATGCGTTAAAATTTGTTTAAACGCATAAAAATTCATCGCATATTTACTTATCAGTGAGATTTAAATATATATATAACTTATTTTTCCAGATATGAGACGTAAAAGAATAATTTCACTATTATTTGAAACAAAATTAAATATGTCCTTGTAAATTATTTAAAAATGTAAAATCTTAAATGTTTTCAGTGTACTACTCAGACGGACAGCAAAACACAAAGTTGCCTCACTTTAGACATTAGTGAGTCATATCATTTTAAAAGAATTTATACTTTTTTGATAAAATTTGTTTTTTCAAAACTAAAAAAAACAGAAAACGATAAAAAAAACCATTGCAAAATTCGTTTGCAGTGCCTAAGGAAGAGTAAAACAATATAAATAGTTTGAAAAGAGATGCAGAAAGTAGTTGGGACTATTTCTTTGTTGTCAATCTTATGGATGCACTAAATATATTTTTTTAATTTTGTTTACTTCACCAAAACTCCTTTGTAAAATTTGTTTGTATTGTTGGGGTAACTTCTCCCCTTCAAAATCTCGAAACAGGATCAATATTAAATGTGAAGTACCTACTAAAGTTAAAATTTTCATTAAATTAAAGAAGAAATTTGATTTAGTCTCACTAAATAGTGAAATTATTCTTTTAAGTCTCATGTCTGAAAAACTATGTCACAAATATATTTTAATCTCACTGATAAGTGAATATGCGAGGAATTTTCCTCTGTATAAAAAAAATTTAATGCATTTGAAAGAATAAATTCTTTTTTCGGTTTTTGTAATTCTTTTTTTGCCCGCCAAAAAAAAAGCGCCTAGTACTTTTTTTTCTTTTTTGGGTCATTTTCTTTCTTTTATAGTCAAAAAACATAATCCGCTTAAAAATTGGAGTAACACCAAAATTTTATTTAAATCCTCTCCAGGGCACCGTGTATCACTAAATGGAGGGTATAAAAAAATATTTGAAAATCAAGAAATTTAAAATGTTTATATTAATTCCTATGAAGATTTTTTTCTCAGTGTATTCTCTACTATTATTTAATCGTATGTATTATTTCCATACACTATAGTGACGCCATATATGAAACAATTTCCCAATTTAAAGGGATTTTTATAAATTGTTGGAGATTACTATCATGTATTTAGTTTTTTTTTCGACTTTTAAACATTTTAATAAATTCGAAACATTAAAGCAAATATTAAGGAAATTGTTCATTAAACTCGAGTAATTGAAAAAAAAAGAAAAATTAAAATAAAACAAGCAACAACAAATTATGTAGTTGGCATACTTCAACATTTTGTTGTGCCAAGAAATCTTTAAGATTAACTTTTATTTAATGTGCAAAGGATTAAAGAGAATTTGATAGTTGAACAGTGAACAGAGAAAAAAAAAAGAAAGTTATCTAGGTTTTTGGATCACACTGGACGAATAGACAACAACGAAATAGAAAAGGGAAAAACAAAGACTACAAAGATTTTCTTTTTTAATCCCGAACAATTACAAAAAAAATAGCAATCTATTCTTCCTTCTTCTCCTTGCATTATTATAACAAAAAAGAACAATAATAGACAATGTAGATGATTTTTTTTTTCAAATAAGGTTTTGAATTAATTTACCGACTCCTTAAACATAGGAAGTTGATAAGGCATGCTATCCAGAAATATTAATTGATGTGCACTAGGGTGGATCAATTTTTTGAGCAAAAGAAAACAGAAAAAAAAAAATTACAGCCAAAAAATATGTTTACCCTTAAAAAACTTTTCCAGTAAAAGTACGTTCAGATTGGCCTCGAAACCCCGTTTAATGAGGTTTCATAGGTTAGGTTGGTAAGTTTCATACCATACCTCATTTGAAAAAACGTATTTTCCATCACGAATTGAAACCTTTTTGTAGTGAGGTTTCAACGAACGTACGATCGAAACATTATAAATTTCATAATTTTTCGTATTTTTACAACTGTGCGACAAAGAGAAATAAAGACAATGGGAGAATGCCAAAAATAAACAAGTAAAAAAAGTTAAATTCGGCCTTGCCGAATGTAGTGATACCCTCCACAATTTTTTAAAAGATTATTGCAAAAAACTTTATTTAAAAGGAAATTATTTTTATTTTTTTTTTTTTTAAATTCCGCAAAAAAAAATGGTAAAATAAATAGATTTTTTCTTTTTTTGTCAAAAAATATGTTTGTACTTGTTTAAATACCATTTAGTGTTCAATTATGTTGACATATATCAACCAGCAGCCGAATTAGTGCATTTTGTATTTTTAGGTTATGTTGAATGTACTAAAATTTTTGAGGTGTCCTTACATTTTCGTTCATAACTTTTGAACCGCTGAACCGATATCGCTAAAATGTAATACAAAACTTCTCGGGAGAACTTCCAATAAATATGCTAAGTTTCAGTCATCTCCGTGAAATATTTTGCCCGTGATCACCATTTCCACAGACAGACAGATGGACATCGCTAGAATGTCTTAAAATCGATCGGGGATTATGAATATATATACCGATATTTCGATGAGTTACAAACGGAATGACAAACTTATATATACCCTCTATCACTAGAGTGGAGTGTATAAAAAATAGAAAATAAATTTATCTTTAAAAATTTCTTGAAAATATTAATTAATTTGGATTAAAAACAAGTGAGAGTGTTAAATTCGGCAGTGCCGAATCTTTTATACCCTCCAAAATGTAAAAAAATTGTCAGGGGCGTTTTTTCAGTGGGTCAGTGGGGGACGTTGAGAGCACCTACCCATCGCGATAAATATGCCAAATGTTTTATTTATTTAACAAAAATACAAAAAAAAAATTAAAAAAGTGTATTTTTTCAGAGGTTGGTTCAGTTCCCCCTGGCATGATTTTTCCCATTCACGAACTTAACCTGCCTATAAACATGAGACATATTTGTGCCAAACTTCAGGAGTCTAGCTGTTTTATTTTAGACTGCATTGTGTTATCTGCAGACGGACGGACGGACGGACAGACGGACATTCATAGAATGTCTTAGAATCGATCATGTATCGATAATATATATACTTTATGGGGTCCCCGACCGATATTTCGATGCGTTACAAATGGAATGACAAAGTGAGTATACCCCCATAATGTGGGTATAAAAATTAAAAATAAAACCATCTTAAAAAAAAATTCGGCATTATTTAATTCAATTTAAATATATTTTTTTTTGTTCTAGTTGTCGAGTTTTAAAATTGAAAATACGAGGTTTCAACGGGGTTTCGAGCTAACAAGGAAGGTATTTCAGAGGGCACCCGCTGATTGTCCTGAAACTTGCATATGGGAATGAGGGGAGAAAAATAAGAATTACTTTCCGATTTTTAATTAAAAAAAAGAACCCAAAGACATTGCCCTACAGGTCCAGTATTTTTTTTATAATAATACTGACACTAAAAAGTGACTTTCCGACCCTGACATTTTTGAAATTCGAAAAACGGAAAATTTGCTCCACCACAGTGTACAATTTGTTTTACCATTGCACTATTGTTCCAAATCAATTTTTTTTGGCATAAATTCCAAAAATGTAGCAAAGTCGCTAGTTTTGATTTGGAATGCTTTTTTATCTTTTAACGCAATCAAAGAACAATTTTCCACAAAAAAAAAATAAAAAAAAAAAATTTTTTTTTTTTTTTGAAAATAAAAAATTATCCACAATAATATATTTCTAGTAGTCAGTTAGCTCGGCCGAAGGCAAAAAAGAATATAGTTAAAAAAAATTTAAAGATGTGTCACGCAAAAAACAGAAAATTTTGCCGTAATTTGTGCTAAACTAAAATGGCAATTGTGAGAGTTTGCCGAAAAATGCTGGCCGGATGTTAATTTTAGTATTAAATAGACCATCTAAAAAACACTTTCACGTTAAAAGACTCATGCAAGTTCGTGCCCAAACACAACTTTTTGTCCACGAAAGACATAGTCTATTTTGGCTTCAAAATCCTTAAAACCACAACCCCCAAGAATAACGCCAAATATGCATGGAATTAAAAATTGGAGTTTTTAATAAAAACTACTTTCCTTGGGCTTCAATTTCCCATTTTAGCCTTTTTATAGTTTTTTTTTTTCCCATTTGCTGTTAGTATAATTGTAATAAGGTTTTGATCCCGATTTAATAATACGTCTTAAAAATATCAACAGACTGACAGGATTGCCATCAATTTTTTTTTTTTATTATATTATTATTATTATTATTATATTATATTATTATTATATTTTTTGTGTGTAAACATTTTTTTTTTGTTTCTGATTTATTTTGATCCACCCTAATGCGCAGTAAAAAATTGTTCACTTAGAGGATATATGGGGCAAAATACTTTATGATAATTAATACTTTTTTAATTTTTGTTGTGCCTTGCATTTGTTGATAAGGGGATAGGTATAAAATGAGTCTCAGTCATCTCAGTCATATATGTTTAATACTTTGGTCGTGATCACCATTTCCACAGACGGACAGACAGACGGACATCGCTAGAATGTCTTAGAATCGATCACTGATCAATTATATATATGCATTGTGGGGTCCCAGACCGATATATCGATGAGTTACAAACGGAATGACAAACTTATATGTACCCTCTATCACTAACAAGGAAGGTCTTTTACAGGGCACTCACCGATTGTTCTGAAACTTGCGTATCTGAAAGAGGGGAGCAAAATAAGAGTCACTTGTGTTTTATAGCTGCCCTATTTCACATTTAGCGGGTCTAAGGGGAGGAGGTTTTTTTCGTTTTTCGGGGATTTTTCGCATTTCTTCAAAAGAAACTACATATATGAACATTTTATACAGGTCGAAAGGTTTTTTGATGGGCTATCGGTCGTGTCCAAATTCGGCTTCATTAAGTCCGTTTTTATCAAAAATGTATAATCGTTGGAGTAGTTTATATGGAGGTATATATGAGGCATTCCACGCCAAATGTCCCGCTACAGAAAAACATGTGTCCCGTAAATTTCTGAATAGGTTGTTTGGATACCCCTATATGAAACTAAGAAAATTGCGTTTTTGGTTTTTCAAATTTTCAAAAACTGGGCTTAGGAGGCGTGGTCTAGTATTGGAAAAATGGTAAAATTTGTAGCAAGTTGCCTTGATTAAATATTTATCACATTAAAACGGAATGCACCACAATGTCAAAAATTTACACTCTTATATAGTTTTCTATGGGCTATCGACTAAATTTTTTTTTTGGAAAATTTTCAGAACCCGTTCTGAAATTTTTCATTTTTTAGAAAAGTCAATTTATCAAAAATCCGACCACTTTTTATACCCTCCACTTAGTGATGGAGGGTATATATAAGTTAGTCATTCCGTTTGTAACTCATCGAAATATCGGTCTATAACCCAATAGTAATATATATTATTCATCAGTGATCGATTTTAAGACATTCTATCGATATCCGTCTCTCTGTCCGTCTGTCAGTCTGTGAAAATGGTGATCACGGCCAAAGTACTAAGCAGATATGCCTAAGACTTATCATATTTACTTGTTGTTGCCCTAAGTAGTTTGGTATTGCATTTAGGCTAAATCGGTTCAGCGGTTCAAAAGTTATGAAAGAAAATGTAAGGACACCTCGAAAATTTTGGTATATTCAACATAACCAAGAAATACGAAATGCTTCAATTCTGCTGCTGGTTGACACATGTGAACAGAATTGATCACCGAATGGTATTTAAACAAGTTTAAACATATTTCTTTACAAAAAAAAATTTCGCCAATTTTTTACTAAAAATTTTTTTCGTGGATTTTTTACATTGTGGAGGGTATTACTACATTCGGCATGGTCGAATTTACATTTTTAATTGTTTTTTTTATGTTTTTTTTATATTTTTTTTTAACAGTTTAGATGTTTGTCCATCCACACAAAAAATTCAGAAACACGTTGTTCGTTTTTTTCGAGAAAATCGCATTTGAATTTTAAATTTCATAACAATTTTGAAATTTGCTTGTATTTTCTTGCTTCAACAGAGCGTATGAGAAATATTTATGCAATTAGTATTACTCATTCGCAACGTTAAAACAAGAAAATACAAGCAAATTATACAATTGTTATAAATAAACAAGTAGAAAAGTTAAATTCGACTTTGCCGAATTTATGAATACCCTCCACAATGCATTTTTTTAAAGGGTGTATATTTTTTAACGTGAAAAAATTAACAATTTTGATTAGAAATATTTTATTTTGAGTAAAAAAACTCTTTTTTTGTCATTTAAAAAAAAAAAAATACTATTTTTTTTTGAGTGTAAATTTTTTTCGAGTGTAATGTTTTTTTTTACTGTAAAAATATTTCTGAGTGAATGCACGTACGTATGTACACAAAATATTGTAATTTTTGTAAAAAAAAAACTAAATTTTTTTTGTGTACATTTTTTTTGAGTGTAAAAATTTTTTTTGAGTGTAAAATTTTTTTTGAGTGTAAAATTTTTTTCGATTGTGGTTTTTAAGTTACCAATGCTTTTAAAACTAAACAAGTTTAAAAAGCATTGCTTAAAATTTAAACAAGTTTGAAAAGCATTGTTTTGTTACCACCAATGCTTTTAAAACTTGTTAAAACACGTGGCATTTTAGATGAAACTAATTTGAAGTTCAGGGTTTTGCTTATAACTTTTGAACCACTGGACCGATGGAGCTGAAATTTAAAACCAAACAGACCCGAGGAACGGCAAAGATACATGCCAAGCTTCAGTAGTCTCATTATTGTCTTTCGGAAGTTATCGTGTTTTTTATCTCGTAAATTCGCGAAACACCCTTGCCGAAATTTACTCTTTTGCTCATAACTTTTGAACCACTGGACCGATTTGGCTGGATTGCAATACCAACCTGACCAGGTAAATGACAAACATATATGCCAAACTTCAGTAGCCTCTGTAAAGTCTTTCAAAAGTTAGCGTGTTTTCTACGGACAGACAGACAGACGGACGGACGGACGGACGGACGGACATCGCTAGATCGACTTAAAATCGATCGAGGATCATAAATATATATACTTTATGGGGTCCTAGACCAATATTTCGTGGTGTTACAAACGGAATGACAAACTTATATATACCCTCTATCACTAGAGTGGAGGGTATAAAAAGAAGAACGTGTTTCTGAATTTTTTTGTGTGGATGGACAAACATCTAAACTGAAAAAAAAAGTTAAAAAAAGTACCCGGATTTTTGATAAATTGACTTTTTTAAAAAATGAAAAATTTCAGAACGGGTTCTGAAAATTTTCCAAAAAAAAAAAAATTTAATCGGTAGCCCATACAAAACTATATAAGAATGTAAATTTTTGAGATTGTGGTACATTCCGTTTTAATGTGATAAATATTTAATCAAGGCAACTCGCCACAAATTTTACCATTTTTCCAATATTTGCCACGTCTCCTAAGCCCAGTTTTTGAAAATTTAAAAAACCAAAAATGCAGTTTTCTTAGTTCCATATAGCGCTATCCAAACAACCTATTTATAAATTTACAGGACACATGTTTTTCTGTAGCGGGACATTTGGTGTGGAATGCCTCATATGTGAACATAATTAAACACCGAATGGTATTAAAACAAGTACGAACACATTTCTTGACAAAAAAAAAAGAAATCGCGGATTTTTTACCAATTTTTTTTTCGCGGAAATTTTTTTCAAAATTTTTTTTTTTGAAAAAATCAAATATTAGAAAAATGGTAAAATTTGTGGCGAGTTGCCTTGATTAAATATTTATCACATTAAAACGAAATGCACCACAATCTCAAAAATTTACATTCGTATATTGTTTTTTATGGGCTATCGATTAAAATTTTTTATTTGGAAAATTTTCAGAACCCGTTCGAAATTTTGCGTTTTTTAAAAAAGTAAATTTGTCAAAATTTCGGCCACTTTTTTTTCTTTAATTTTTTTTTTTTTGTTTTTTTAAAGTTTAGATGTTTGTCCATCCACACAAAAAATTCAGAAACACATTTTTAGTTTTTTTTTCGAGAAAATCGCATTTGAATTTTAAATTTTATAACAATTTTGTTATTTGCTTGTATTTTCTTGTTTCAACAGAGCGTATGAGAAATATTTATGCAGTTAATATTACTCATTCGCAACGTTAAAACAATAAAATACAAGCAAATTACACAATTGTTATGAAATTTAAAATTCAAATGCGATTTTCTCGAAAAAGAACGAAGAACGTGATTCTGATTTTTTTTTGTGTGGATGGAAAAACATCTAAACTAAAAAAAAAAAAACTTAAAAAAAAAGTGGTCGGATTTTTGATAAATTGACTTTTTTTAAAAATGAAAAATTTCAGAATGTGTACTCAAAATTTTCCAAAAAAAAAAAAAAAATTAACAGATAGCCAATACAAAACTATATAAGAATGTAAATTTTTGAGATTGTGGTACATTCTGTTTTAATCAAGGCAACTCGCCACAAATTTGACCATTTTTCCAATATTTGACCTCGACAAAAAAAGAAAAAAAATAGCGGATTTTTTTTTCGCGGAAATTTTTTTCCAAAATTTTTTTTTTTTTTAAGTAATTTCTTTTAAAAAAAGTTTTTTGCATTAATATTTTTGAAACTTGGGAGGGTATCAATACATTCGGCAAGGCCGAATATAACTTTTTTACTTGTTTTTTTTTTTTAAATTACAAAAAATATTTGTTTGTTCGCAAACTGAATTCTATAGCCCCCTGTGCACTGTACAACTCAATAACAATAAAGCATAATAATTGAATTGATATCTATCTACTTCGACAATTTAATTGTGGGTCATCCACTCATATCCACATACATTTATAGCTAGAAAAATCAATATGTATGTAGTTTGAATACTTGCTAAAATACAACAAAAACAGCATCTTAAATTTGACATTATTCTTGTAACAGGCATTAAATAATGGCCTTGTTTTTCTGTTTTTTGTTTTTTTTTTTTTTGGGAAAACACTAACTGGTATGCCACATAGAACACATACACATGTGAAATGTGTAAAAGAAATCAAGATGCCATTTGCAACCTTTTTTTTAACAATAGTTTCTTAATTGTTTTAGTTTTATTCAATCAGTTGGATTTTTTTTTTCTTTTTTTCGAAAAAGAAAAAACTTCTATCAAAGAAGAAGAGGATATAAAAAAAAAGAACACAAAGCTTCTCTGTGACATTCTATTGTTATGTGTATGTGTATTTGTGTTTCATTTTTGTAGCCTCCATCCAGTATTTTGTAGGTCTAGGTTTTACCTGGTTTTATTTTATGAATCAATTTTTTGTTTCAACAACAAAAATAAAAAATAAAAGTTTGTATATTTTATTTTTTGAGTGACTGGTTTAAGCCATGTGTGTGTAAAATACAGATAAATGAAATTAAATAATACTCTCACTACTACTGCACAAACAAACACACACACATACTCACTCATACACACACATTCTAACTCACTCATATATTAAAACATGTATGTATTTATAGAGTGATATTTTTTTCTTAAACTTTAGATTTTCCCAAGTCTCCGGGCAAATTTTTAATCTAAATTTATTTACCCGTGGCTCCGGCGTTCAAAATTTTGGATTTTTAATATTTAAAAAATAATAATAAAAATAAAAATTTTGGATTTTTAATATTTAAAAAATAATAATACAAATAACAAGTAAAAAAGTTAAATTCGGCCTTGCCGTATGTAGTGATACCCTCCACAATTTCAAAAAGATTATTCCAAAAAACTTTTTTTAAAAGGAAATTGCTTTTGAAAAAAAAAATAAAATTTGAAAAAAAAAATTTCCGCGAAAAAAAATTTTAGTAAAAAAAAAATCCGCGATTTTTCTCTTTTTTTTGTCAAAAAATATGTTCGTACTTGTTTAAACACCATTTGGTGTTCAATTATGTTCAAATATGTAAACCAGCAGCCGAATTAAAGCATTTTGTATTTTTAGGTTATATTGAATGTACTAAAATTTTTGAGGTGTCCTTACATTTTCGTTCATAACTTTTGAACCGCTGAACTGATATCGCTGAAATGCAATACCAAACTTCTCGGGAAAATTTCCAATAAATATGTTAAGTATCAGTCATATCCGTGTAGTATTTTGGTCGTGATCACCATTTCCACAGACAGACAGACGGACATCGCTAGAATGTCTTAAAATCAAGGTTGGCAATTGAAACGAATAACGGTATCGATATCGGTATTGGTATCGTTTTTTTATTTATTTCGGTATCGGTATCGGTTACGGTATTTAAGTTGATTCGGTTACGGTATTACCGATACCGAAACGTCGATACCGGTACGTACCGGTATTATCGAAAAAAATGCTAAAAATATAAAAAACGCATAAAAACTAAAAAAAATGTATTATTTTTCAATTTTAATACTAAACACGTGTTTCGTATTTATTTTAAGCATTTTTGCTAAAATGCCCTTTAAAATGTGAAAAAAATTAAAATAGCGTTTTTTAGGGGGTCAGGAAGAACGTTGCCGGACGACACCTACAAAAGGGGGCGGCCCTAGAAAACTGTAATTTTCTTATCCCCTTGATCAAAGTGCAGGACTTTGAAGTTATTCTGACATAAAAATGTTTCATTTGTTAAAGAAAAGTAAAAAAATATAAAAAATTAGAATAGTTAAATTCGAATGTCTTTCACAGGGCACCCACCGATTGTCCTAAAACTTGCACATAGGAAAGAGGGGAGCAAAATAAGAGCTACCTGTTTTTTTAGCTGCCCAATCTCACATTTAGCGGGTCAAAGGGGAGGGGAAAAACGGGATTTTTTTTGGGTCTTTTGAGAATTTTTCTCATTTCTTCAAAAGAAACTATATGAACATTTTATACAGGTCGAAAGGTTTTTTGAAGGCCTATCCAATGGTGTATCGGTCGTGTCCATATATAAGTACGACCACCAAAATCATATATACCCAGTTGGCAACGTCCTCGAGCTATCCTCAGTGACGGAGCGATGACATGTCAGAGTCACACCTGACATCCACAAGACATCTCTATGTACTGGGTTGAGGACAGTTTCATACAAATTTTCAAAATGTCCTCACTCAAAGTCAGCAGTGGTCAGGGCTGACCTTCTGGGGACATTTCACCTAAGACTGCTTTGGGGAAATGTCTGACATAGGTCATGCGAAAATACAAAAAATTTTCGTATTTCCTTTAGTTTTTACTTTTATCCATTTTCCTTTATAAATTATCTTTCTCATATTTAGAAAAAACTTTTCGCCTTTTTTAGTCCCAACTGGATTTGAACCTGGAACCTCAAGTTTATTAGTCCCACACCTAACCACTTGTTCCAAACTTTATTTTTAAAATTGTTTGTCTATTTATTACTTTTATTCTACTTGTTAGATTTTGATTTTATTTTAATTAAGTCGATAATATTGCCATCTTTTTCTTGGAAATTGAAGAGTTGCCCAGATTTAAAATTCTAATTTAATATACTGCTATTCTGAAGATATTTCCTTTTAGACGTCTTAGAGGAATTGTCCACACTCTTAAAGCAAACATTCAGTGCTGACAATGTTAGGACATGTCATTAAGGATTGCCTATGATTTGTCAGAACCTGAAGACATTTCCTCAAGGAATCACTGTGGAAATTTCCTCAGTGACACATTTTCCAACTGGGTAATAATCGCTATCAAAATTAAGCAGACCCGTATTTTTTCGTTTGGCGAAATTCCTGCTAGTTCGGCTTTTACACGGATTTTCCCGAAAGCCCTTAATTTTTCATAAGGTGCCAACCCTTTTTTACATTTGAGATTGGGCAGCTAAAAAAAACAGGTAACTCTTATTTTTCCCCCTCATTCCCATATTCAAGTCTCAGGACAATCGGTGGGTGCCCTGTGAAACCCCTTCCTTTTTAGCCGAATCCATGAATACCCTCCACAGTGCCCTTTTAAAGTGATAGTTAGCTTTCTAATGCCTTTATGATACTTGCTTTTTTCAAGTTACTTGTTGCTGCATTTATTAGGGTTTTTCTATGGGAATTTCGATAAATTCAAAATTTTTGGTTGAAGTTATCGAAATTTTTATAGAAAAACCCTAATAAATGCAGCAACAAGTAACTTGAAACAAGCAAGTATCATACGCACTTAACGTGAAAAAATTAACAATTTTGATTAGAAATATTTTATTTTGAATAAAAAACTTTTGTTTAGTCATTTTTGAAAAGATAGAAAATTATAAAATTTTTTTTTTTTTTTGAGTGTAAAACTTTTTTCGAGTGTAAGTTTTTTTGCTTAATTGTAAAAATATTTGTGAGTTACAAAATATTTTCTGACTCTTCAATGTTTTTAAGGCTGGTTTAACTGATTTTTCAACACGTGAACTAAAAGTGAAACCAATTTGAAATTCACGGTTTTGCTAATAATTTTTTAAATATCAAAAAAAATCCTTGGGCACCCACATCGCTGATTAAATAAAAATCTCCAAAAAGTTAAACTATACTAAGGGGTTCAGAACGTTTCTATTGAGAGTCTAAATGATTTCAAAAAAATTTCGTAAAAATCAGTAATTTTCTTCTGCTCCCGCATAGCGGTTGAAGTGACTTTTTTTGGAATTTTTAATTTAATCCACGATGTAGTTGCCCAAGATTTAAAATGAATGTTTAACCTCTGTAATATTTTGTTTCTTCTCTGAGATATCATAACATAAAGTTTAAAAAATTCACGATATAGTTGCCCAAGATTTTTTTGATTTTTATGAGACTTCGGGGAGTCATTTGGAGTACGATTTTTCATTTACGAAATCCAAAAAATTTACATATTTTCTATTAGATTTTTTTTTTTGTAAAAACCGTTTCAATACCGGTACGTACTGGTACCGAAGGAAAAGGTTTTTGGATACCGGTATCTGATACCAAAACTGAGTTTCGGTATTGGTATTGGTACCGGTATTCGATTTAAAGGGTTTTGAAACGGATAACGGTGTTGAAAAGGTATCGATTGCCAACATTGCTTAAAATCGATCGGGGATCATAAATATATATACTTTATGGGGTCCCAGACCAATATTTCGATTAGTTACAAACGGAATGACAAGCTTATATATACCCTCTATCACTAATTGGAGGGTATAAAAATAAATAAGTCTTGCGACACGTCATATTTATTAATTTTGATACGCTGAAGAATCTAAAAAAAAATTAAATCGGTCGAACGTTTTTCGAGATATCACTATTTGAAATTTTCAAAAATGGCAGTTTTTTTATAAGTTCAAAAACTTTTTAAAAAAATCTTAAAGTTTCTTTCCTTTAATTGCTTTTCGATCAAGTTTTGGTTTTGTTAGAAAATTTTCTCCAAAAACTATAAACTTTGATCGATAAAATAAAAAAGTTAAATTCGGCCTTGACGACTATATTGACTGCCTCCAAAATGTAAAAGAGATTACATCAAAAAACTTAACAAAAATTCCGAGAAAAAAATGTTTGTCAAAAAAAAAATCCGCGATTTTTTTTTTTTTTTAAATATGTTTGTACTTTCTCAAAAACCATTCGGTACCTAATTCTGTTAACATATGAGGCATTCCACAGCAAATGTCCCGCTACAGAAAAAACATGTGTACCGTAAATTTCTGAATTTGTTGTGTCGATAGCCCTATATGGAACCAAGAAAATTGTGATTTTGGTTCTTTAATTTTTCAAAAACTGGGCTTAAGAGGTGTGGTAAAATTTTGGAAAAATGGTAAAATTTGTTCCGACTAGGGTTGTTTAAATATTTATCAAATTAAAACGAAATGCATCACAATCTCAAAAATTAACCTTCTTGTATAGTTTTGAATGAAATATCGATTTTTTTTTTTTTTTTTTTTAAATTTTTAGAACCCGTTCTGAAATTTTCCATTTTTTAAAAAAAGTAAATTTATCAAAAATCATGCAACTTTTTTTTTTAATTTTTTTTAAAAGCTTAGATGTTTTTTTATCTACACAAAAAGGGTAAGGGTGCTGTGGCTTAGTGGTTAGTTCGTTGGACTACTAGCCAGCAAGCCTGGGTTCGATTCTCAGCTCAGGCAGAACAAATTTTTTTTCAGATATTTATTAGTTTCTATTTATAACTAATATCTATCGCAGCACCCTCCTTCGTTGATAAATAGCACTAAAAACTTCAACGAAGTAAAATAATAAAATAATGGCTATAAACACAGCTTCAAAAATAATTCGCCAGATCAATAACAGATGGCGATGCAACAACTGTACTCAAAATTATAAACACGCGCAATTACAGTGTTGCCATACTGAAGCCCTTCTATCATTCAAATCGTTCATCTCTCTTCTATCCCCTTTCCGAAAGAAGCATCACGGTTACATTGGTAATTGATAGGCAGCATTGCCTGAGTGTTGCTTCTTTAAAAAAAAAAAAATCTTGTATTTTCTTGTTTCAACATAGCGTATGAGTAATATTTATGCAAATGTTTAATACAAAAAAAAATATTACTGGAAATTTTCTAAAAATCCTAAACATTGATCGAAGATCGCCACAAGTTAAAATTAATGGATTTGTTCTAAATTAAGTTTAAATTGTATGAAAAACTGTCTCAAACTCTATGAAGGAGTCAAGGGTAAAAACTTTCGATTTTTTTTATTAAATTCCTTGAATGTAGGAAAAAGCCGTAATTTTTTAGAAATTTCGAATAACGATATCTCGACTGATTTAATTTTTTTTTTTTGTGTAGCAAGACATTTTTTTAAATTTTTCTTTAAATTTCCAAAAATCCAAAATTTTGATCGCCCGGCTACACGGGTCATTTTAATCCGATTGACCTCAAATTTATACCACATAAGTTTTAGGCCTAGAAGAATAAAAATTTTCCCGGACGTTCAAAATCGAAAGAAAAACTTTTTTGCCCTACAAAAAAATGCCTGTCTAATATATTAACACATATTGATACAGTTTCAGTAGAAGTAGAACGAAACATGCCGTACGTGAAACTTAATTAAAACTACAAAAGCAATAGTACAACATAAATGCAATTATAAAAAAATAGAGGTCCTTTTTTATAAAAAAAAGTTACACTTTTTTAGTGTTTGTACAGAGAGAAAAAGGATGCTGTATAATATTAAAAATAAACCTGTGATGTTGGAAAGTATGTGAGTGAGTCTGTGTGTGTACGGAGAGTTCATTATAATACAATAAGCTTATGCCAAACTTGGCTATTTGAGATGTTTTATTCATACTTTGTTTTACTTTATATTTTTTCTCCTTTTCTACTTTTTTTTTTTTAATTTTAGATCTATATATGAGGTTTTCCATATTCTGTTTTAAAATACGAAAATACGAATCAGTCACATAACAAATCACAACCACATCGAAATGTGGTTTTGAAAATGGACTGAAATGCCCCCTAAAAATGAACAATAGCGGGTTAATATGTTCTGAGAAAAGAACCGTGATTTAATATTTTTTACCCGAAATTTAAAATAGGCTATGCCCGAGTTAAAAAGTTTTGATATAGTCATATGTAATTTTATAAACATCATATATTATTATATAGAATTTGATGCGAAAAATGAGTCGATAAAACCATATAAAATTAGATCAATATTGATTAAATTTTTACAACATTTTATGTAATTTTATGCGAAAATTGCCCCCCTATTTTTGATATAAATTTAGAAAAAATAGCCAATAAGATATAATTATATATAACTAGCTAACTCGCCCGGTACTTCGTTACCGGTTAGCTGTAAAAAAAACAACTTTATTACTTCAAATTCTTATTAATTTTTAATTAAACATAAAAATTGTTAGTTTCGACCTTTAAAATATTATATTTTGAGTAGATTTAAAGTTGCAAAAAATTTTATTTTGGCGAAACGATCCCATAGTTCAAACTTTAAGTTTCAAGGAACATTAGTGTATAAGGAACAATATGTACCAAATTGAAGCGAAAATTCAAAAATTTATTTTCCCAGAAAGTAATTTCCGCGAGTGGATCGTAAAGTACCAATTTTAAGTATCTCTACATTCTCCCGTTTTCCCCATTAGAAGCAGAATTTTCATAAAAGTACTTATTTTGGAATGTTATTTCCGCGAAAGGATCGTACAGTTCAAATTTCAAGTATTTAGGACCATTAATTCACCAGATACAAAATTGTCCTACTTTCCCCATTTTCCCCCTTAGAAGAAGACTTTACTAAAAAAGTGCTTCATCCAGAATGTTATTTCCGCTAGGATCGTACAGTCCAAACTTCAAGTATCTAGAACCATTAGTTCAGCAGATACAAAACAGTTCAAAATTCAAGTATCTAGGACCATTAGTTCAGCAAAAAAATTGCCCTTCTTTCCCCCTTTAAAAAGTAATTTTCAAAAAAGTACTTCTTTCAATATGTTATTCCGCGAGATGATCCTATATTGCAAATGTCATGTTTTTAAGACCATTAGTTTAAAATTTACCAAATTGCCATATTTTGCCCCTCTTGGCCCTCCTTAAAACAAAAATTTTCAAAAAGTGTATTTTTCAAAAAATTATTTCCGCGAGAGGATCAAAACTTAAAGTTTTAGTTCAGAAGATACAAAATTGCCCTATTTTCCCCCTTCTACTTTTTTCAAGATGTTTTTTTTGCGAGATGATCCTAGAGTTCAAATTTCAAGTTTCTGGAACCATTTGTTTAAAAGATAAATAATGTACCGATTTTCCCTATTCCCCCCCCCCCCCCTTTCCCACCGTGGAGGAGGAATTTTTCAAACAATATTTTTTTCGGAATGTTCTTTCCGCGAGAGGATCGTACAGTTCAAACTTCAAGTATGTAGGACTATTAGTTAAGCAGATTCAAAATTGCCCTACTTTCTCCCTTTTCTCCCCGTAGAAGCAGAATTTAAAAAAAGTACTTCTTTTAGAATGTTATATCCGCAAGAGGATCGTACAGTTAAATTTTAAGTATCAAGGACCATTAGTTCAGCAGATACAAAATTGACCTACCTTCCCCTTTTTCCCCCCTTAAAAGTATAGTTTTCAAAAAAGTACTTCCTTGAGAATGTTATTTCCGCGAGAGGATCGTACAGTCCAAATTTCAAGTATATAGGACCATTATTTCAGCAGATATAAAATTGCCCTACTTTTCCCCTTTTTCCCACTCAAAATCGGAATATTTAAAAAAGTACTTCTTTCAGAATGTTATTTTCGCGAAAAGATCGTACAGTCCAAATTTCAAGTCTCCCGGACCATTAGTTCAGCAGATACAAAATTGCCTACTATCCCCCTTTTCCCTCTTAGAGGCGGAATTTTCCAAAAAGTCCTCCATTCGAATTTTATTCCTGCGAGAGGATTGTGCAGTCCAATTTTCAAGTTTCTAGGACTATTTGTTCAGCAGATACAAAATTGGCCTACTTTCTCCCTTTTTCCCCCTTAAAGAAGAATTTTTAAAAAAGTATTTCTTTCCGAATGTTATTTCCGCAGGAGGATCGTACAGTCAATTTTCAAGTATCTATGAGTTCAGCAGATTCAAAATTGCTCTATTTTCCCCTCTTTTTCCCCTTAAAAGAGGAATTTTTAAAAAAGTATTCCTTTCCGAATGTTCAAATATTCAAAAAAGTACATCTTTTAGAATGTTATTGCCGCTATATGATCCCATATTCCCAATGTCATGTTTCTAAGACCATTAATTTAAAGTTTAGCAAATTGCCCTATTTTCCCCCTTTTGGGCCTCCTTAAAACCAAAATTCTGAAAAAAATATATTTTCCAAAAAATAATTTCCGCAAGAGCATCCAGATTCAAAATTTCATGTTTGTTCAGAAGATACAAAATTGCCCTATTAAACCCCTTCTACCCACCACCCCCAACCGTATAAAAGGATTTTTCTAAATATTACTTTTTACAAAATGTTTTTTCCGCGAGAGTAGAGTTAAAATTTCAAGTTTTTGGGACCGTTCGTTTAGCAGATACGAAATTGCCCTTCTTTCCCCATTTTTCCCCCTTTAAAAACGAATTTTCAAAAATGTACTTCTTTTAGAATGTTATTTTCGGGATAGGATTGTTCAGTTCAAATTTTAAGTATCTAGGACCATTAGTTCAGCAGATACAAAATTGCCCTACTTTCCCCCTTTTTCCCCGTAGAAGCGTAATTTTTAAAAAAGTTTTTCTTTAACAATGGTATTTCCGCGAGAGGATCGTACGGTTGAAATTTCAAGTATCTAGGACCATGAGTTCAGCAGATTCAAAATTACCCCACTCACCCCCTTTTTCCCCCGGAATTTTCAAAAAGTACTTCCTTTAGAATATTATTTCCGCGAGAGGATTGTACAGTTCAAATTTCAAGTATCTAGGACCATTAGTTCAGCAGATTCAAAATTGCCCTACTTTCCCGATTTCTCCCCAGAATTTTGAAAAAGTACTTCCTTTAGAATGTTATTTCCGCGAGAGGTTCGTTCACTCCAAATTTCAAGTATCTGGGACCATATTTTCAGCAGATACAAAATTGCCCTACCTTCCTCTTTTTTCCCCCTTTAAAGCGGAATTTCAAAAAGGTATTGCCCTACTTTCCCCCTTTTTCCCCGTAGAAGCGGATTTTTTGAAAAGTTCTTCTTTAAGAATGTTATTTTCGCGAAAGGATCGTACAGTTTAAATTTCAAGTATTAAGGACCATTAGTTCAGCAGATTCAAAATTGCCCTACTTTCCCGATTTCCCCCCAGAATTTTGAAAAAGTACTTCCTTTAGAATGTTATTTCCGCGAGAGGTTCGTTCACTCCAAATTTCAAGTATCTAGGACCATATTTTCAGCAGATACAAAATTGCCCTACCTTCCTCTTTTTCCCCCTTTAAAGCGGAATTTTCAAAAAAGTACTTTTTTCAGAATGTTATTTCCGCGAGAGGATCGTGCAGTCCACGCGAGAGGATCGTGCAGTCCTATTTGTTTAGCAGATACAAACCGGAATTTACAAAAAGTACTTCTTTCAGAAAGTTATTTCCGCGAGAGGATCGAACAGCCCAAATTTCAAGGATCTACGACCATTAGTTCAGCAGACACAAAATTACCCTACTTTCCCCTTTTTCCCCCTTAGAAGCGAAATTTTCAAAATAGAACTTTCTTCACAATGTTATTTCCGCGAAGGATCCCATAGTCAAAATTTTTAAGTTTCTGGGAAAATTAGTTCAGAACATACAAAGTGTACCAAATTGTCCTATTTTCCCCCTTTTTACCACCCTAGAAGCGGAATTGAAAAAAAAAAACTTTGTTTCGGAATGTTTTTTCCGCGAGAGGATCTTATAGTCCAAACTTTAAGTTTCTAGGACCATTAGGTCAGAGAAAAGAAAATGTACCAAATTGCCCAATTTTCCCCCCTTTTCCCCTTCTTAGAAGTGCCTTTTTAAAAAAGTACTTTCTTCAGAATATTATTTCCGCGAGAGAATCCTATAGTCCAAATTTCAGGTTTCTGGGGACATTAGTTCACAATATAGAAAATGTTCAAAATCGTCCTATTTCCCCAAAAAAAAAAAATTTTTTTTGAGTGAAAAAAATTTTTGAGTAAAAAAAAATTTTTAGTAAAAAAAAATTTTTGAGTAAAAAAAATTTTGAGTGAAAAAAAATTTTGAGTGAAAAAAAAATTTGAGTGAAAAAAAATTTGTAAAAAAAAATTTTTGAGTGAAAAAAAATTTTGAGTAAAAAAAAATTTTTGAGTGAAAAAAAATTTTGGGTAAAAAAAATTTTTGAGTGAAAAAAAAATTTAAGTAAAAAAAAAATTTTGAGTGAAAAAAAATTTTGAGTAAAAAAAAATTTGAGTGAAAAAAATTTGTAAAAAAAAAAATTTGTAAAAAAAAAATTGTGAGTGAAAAAAAAATTTTGAGTGAAAAAAAATTTTGAGTGAAAAAATTTTAGTAAAAAAATGTTTTTTCCCCGAGAGGATACTATAGTTCAAATATATAGTTTCTAGGACCATTAGTTCAAAATTCACCAAATTGCCCTATTTTCCCCCTTTTTGTCCCCCTTAAAACCGGAATTTCCAAAAAAGTACTTTTTTCAAAATGTTATTTCCGCGAGAGTATCCTATATTCAAAATTTCAAGATTGTTGGACCATTAGTTCAGAAGATAAAAAATGTACCAACTTGCCCTATTTTCCCCCTCCCCCCACCTTAGAAACGGAATTTTCAAAATATTACTTTTTCCAAAATGTTATTTCCGCGAGAGGGTCCTAGACTTCAAATTTCAAGTTTCTGGGACCATTTGTATAGAATATAAAAAATGTACCAATTTGCCCTATTTTCCCCTTTTTCCCCCCCTTGGAGGCGGAATTTTCCAAAAATATTTTTTCCGAAATTTTATTTCCGCGAGAGGATCCTAGAGTTCAAATTTGAAGATTCTAGGACTATTAGTTCAAAAGATACAAAATCCCCCAAAGGGCCCTATTTTCCCCCTTTTGCCCCCCTTAGAATCGGAATTTCCAAAAATCCCTTCTTAGTGGGTGGTTTTGTCGGGAGCCGAACCTACATTCCAAATTTCAAGTCTCTAGCTTCAGCGGTTTGGGCTGGGCGATGATTATTGCCAATCAGTCAGTCAGTCAGTCAGTCAGTCACCACACTCTTTTATATATATAGATTATATAAAATTATATAAAATTATATAAAATTATATAAAATAACATAAAATTAGATCAAATTATATAAAAATATATCAAATTATGTAAAAATATATTAAATTGAATAAAATTATATCGAATTATATAACTATATAAAATTATATATAATTATATATTATTTTATATAATTCTATAAAATTATATAAATTTTTATATAATTTTATAAAATTTTATATAATTATATATGACTAAAAAATTCTGTTGAAATTATATAAAAAATAGGGGGAACATTTTCGCATAAAATTATATCAAATTTTATTAAAATTTAATCAACATTGATAGAGTTTTATATGGTTTTATCGACTCATTTTTCACATTAAATTCTATATGATCATAAATGGTGTCTATAAAATTATATATGACTATATCAACACTTTTTTACTTGGGTGGTCCAAGTTTAGATCAGATCTCGAAAATGAGGTTAAATCTCGACTCCTATAGATCTGATCAGATATAATTAGATCTAAAGAATTCAGACCATTTCTAATTTATTTTTACACGGAATGTCATTCGGTTATGGAAAGCGACATAGTTGGTTTGTTTTATTAGTTCTTTGGTGGTTTTGTAAATTCACACTTATGAATGTAAGTGTGTCTATTTGAAATGTTAGATGCTTATTTAATTTGTTGTTGGTGGAACATAGCATAATTAGTTTAAGCTGTAACCTGATTGTTGACACAATCTAGTTTTAGTTAATTGTAACCAGACATATGTACATTAGAGCGGAGCACATATGAGGAGTTCCTTCTAAGACTTAAATTTTGAGGTAAAAAAGATGCGATTTTTGTTTTGATGGCACATCGATGAAAGTTGGCATAAATATTAGAAGGTACTTAAGAATAAGAAATTCGTTCGCGTCAATCAAATCGTGCAAGGGGGTCAAAAGTTGTGGCGGTTTTAAAAATCTTAAAAATATTTTAAAGATTTTTTTTTCTACACATTTGTTGCATGCGTTATTAAAACATGCCAGGATATATCATTTCTTCTAAAATATATGATATGAATTTAACCCTTTACCATATATGAGGCATTCCACACCAAATGTCCCGCTACAGAAAAACATGTGTCCCGTAAATTTCTGAAGAGGTTGTTTGGATAGCCCTATATGTAACTAGGAGGCGTGGTCAAATATTGGAAAAATGGTAAAATTTGTGGCGAGTTGCCTTGATTAAATATTTATCACATTAAAACGGAATGCACCACAATGTCAAAAATTTACGTTCTTATATAGTTTTGTATGGGCTATCGATTAAAATTTTTTTTTTTGGAAAATTTTCAGAACCCGTTCTGAAATTTTCCATTTTTAAAAAAAGTCAATTTATCAAAAATCCGGCCACTTTTTTTTTCTTTTTTATTTATTTTTTTAAAAGTTAAGATGTTTGTCCATCCACACAAAAAAATTCAGAAACGCGTTCTTAATTTTTTCGAGAAAATCGCATTTGAATTTTAAATTTCATAACAATTTTGTAATTTGCTTGTATTTTCTTGTTTTAACGTTGCGAATGAGTTTTATTAATTGCATAAATATACCTCATACGCTCTGTTGAAACAAGAAAATACAAGCAAATTACAAAATTGTTATGAAATTTTAAATTCAAATGCGATTTCGTCGAAAAAAAAACGAATAACGTGTTTCTTATTTTTTTTGTGTGGATGGACAACACCGCTCAACAGTCATTTTCCGGTTTGAATTCTGGTGATCAATTTTAGTAGACTTTGATCTCCTGATTCCAAATCTGTACTCCAAATTTTTCCATCACGTCCAGATTTTTAGTTATTCACGGTTAAAAATGCGAAAAATTACGATTTTTGCATTATTTGAAAGCCTGCACAGCAGCCATTCAGTGGAATACAAATCTGGTATAAAGCGCAAAAGTATAATTTGTCTTTGGTCTCCAACATAGAAAACAATTTTTTTCTAATTATTGCGTTTGGTTGGGTTACAATTGCGTTTTAAAATGACTCTGTTAAAATTATTATTTTTGTAAAAAAAGATAAGGTAGGTACCTTAGTTTTTTTTTGATATTTTTCAAAGAAAAACTAAAAAAAAGAATTATTTTACAAATTTAAGTTTTCTGTGTTATTTTTCGTATAAACCGGAAGATATCTTTAATGGGTTTAAAAGTCTATAAGAAAGAATGGGATTTTGTCTAAATTTTGAGCTCATCACACTAAAGATTGATCATCTGGTTTTTGTTTTAGAGCCTTTTAAAAATGGTGCTTTTTCTAATTTTTTTCACAGTGTTTTTTTAAAATACGCGTTTGGCCAATAATAGTGCAACAACTTGAAATTTTTTTGATCATATATTTGAGATCATAGTACAATTCTACTCTAACGCTTTATACCAGATTTTTATTCCACCCAGTGGCTGCTGTGCAGGCTTTCAAAAAAGGCAAAAATCGCGTTTTTTCGCATTTTCAACCGCGAATAATTAAAATTCTAGACGTGATGGAAAAATTTGGAGCACAGATTTGGAATCAGCGAGTCAAAATCTTTAAAAATTTTGTATCAAACTTCAAACCGGAGTCAAAAACCTTCGATTTGTTGAGCGGTGCAATCATCTAAACTTAAAAAAAAAAAATTTAAAATAAAAAAAAAGTGGCCGGATTTTTGATAAATTGACTTTTTTTAAAAATGAAAAATTTCAGAACTAGTTCTGAAAATTTTCCAAAAAAAAAAAAAAAAAAAAAAATTTAATCGATAGCCCATACAAAACTATATAAGAATGTAAATTTTTGAGATTGTGGTGCATTCCGTTTAAATGTGATAAATATTTAATCAAGGCAACTCGCCGCAAATTTGACCATTTTTCCCATATTGACCATGCCTCCTAAGCCCAGTTTTTGAAAAATTTAAAAATCACAAACGCAATTGTCTAAGTTCCATATAGGGCTATCCATACAACCTATTCAGAAGTTTACGGTACACATGTTTTTTTTTCGCTGGCCATTTGGTGTGAAATGCCTCATATGTTCATAATATATGTGTTTAAAAACACATATAATTCAATTCAAAAGTTTCATACAAAAAATCTGTATGACCCGAAATTCTTGCAAAACTATAAATATCTAATAAATAAAAGCTTCCATAAGTTTGTTTTCATTTTATAACCAAACTTCACAACAATTTTCTTGGTAGAATACTCTCTAATTCCAAATCACTGTAAACATGAATACATTTTTAACTAAAACTTTTGTAATCTTTTGGAATAAAATTTATTTTTTGCAAAAAAAAAGCAATAATTTAAGTTTTTATATACAAAATATGCAAACCAATGAAAAAAAGTGGTCATATAAAATTATTATTATTGTTGCTTTACACACAAGCACAAGTCACCCACACAACTGAAACACACACGCACGCATACAAACACCCACTCTCATATAAATACCAAAACACTAATGCTTAAAACAATTAGTTTTTGGTTGGTCACAAATAATGAAAAATAACATCATGATACCCCTGCTCTACTCCGGCCGACAACTAACAAAGTCATGGTTGTGTGGCAAAGCACAACAGTACGTATACTTTATATTTAGCATTTATATTAAGTTAAATTTGTTACTTATACGCATTGTGTGACCACGTAAAATTTAAAAAATTATAAAAAAAAAAAACGAAATATTACACTATAAAACGAAATATTATTACAATTTGCATTCATTTTCCCATTTGAAATCTTAAAGGTACCATAGCATCTTTGAGAAAAATACTTTTTTTTTTTAGAAAAAAAGTGTTTTTTTTTTTGAAAAAAGGAATTTTTTTCTAATAGAGTTCTTTTTCTAAAAACATGCTTTTGTACTACTTTTTTAAGAAAAAAGTACTTTTGTGCTACTTTTTTAGAAAAAGGTACTTTTTTTTACTTTTTCTTAAAAAATTTACTTCTTCTTCTTTATAAAAAAGTACTTTTTTTAAACAAGTTATATTTTCTAAAAAAAGTACTTTTTTCTAAAAAAGTACTTTATCAAGAAAAAATTACTTTTATATTTTAAGTAGGTTTATTCTAGCTCGGGGTCATTATTTCCTTTACTAATTAAAACTATGATTTTCTCATAGAATAATTTTCAAGAAAATTATTTTTCTGTATTAAATTTATTTATGTTGGTTTTGTACTACTTTTTTTTTAGAAAAAAAGTACTTTTGTACTACTTTTTTCGAAAAAGGTATTTTTTGACTTTTTTTAAAAAAAGGTACTTTTTCTAAAAAAGGTCCTTTTTCTAAAAAGGCACTTTTTGTAAAAAGTACTTTTGCTCTACTACTTGCTAAAAAAGTACTTTTCCTAAGAAAATTTTTTTCTTAAAAAGTACTTTTTTCTTAAAAATAACTTTTTTTAGAAACAGTACTATTTTAGAAAAAAGTAATTTATTAATTTTTCTGTTTTAAATTTATTTATGTAGGTTTTTTACTACTTTTGTTTTAGAAAAAAAGTACTTTTGTACTACTTTTTTTTAGAAAAAAGTACTTTTGTACTACTTGTTTCGAAAAAGGTACTTCTTAGACTTTTTCTAAAAAAGGTACTTTTTCTAAAAAAATGTAATTTTTTTGTAAAAAAGTACTTTTGTACTACTTCTTTCTAAAAAAATACTTTTCCTAAAATTCTTTTTTTTTTCTTAAAAATATTTTTTTTAGAAACAGTACTATTTTAGAAAAAAGTACTTTATTAAGAAAAAAATACTTTTATATTTCGAGTAGGTTTATTCTAGCTCGGGGTCATTATTTCCTTTACTCATAAAAACTATGATGTTCTCATTGAATAATTTTCAAGAAAATTATTTTTCTGTTTTAAATTTATTTATGTAGGTTTTGTAATACTTTTTTTTTTT